>CANNZV010000442.1:152307-437769 GCA_947561585.1 Caprella mutica | reverse complement strand
GGGTGGGGCGTAAGTTTGGAAGCAAATGAAAGTGCATATTATAATCAAATGAAAAATATATTTAATAATTTACAGTTATGTATTATTACATAAGGGTTTTAAGAATTCAAAAATCATAAATTTATTCAAAATGTCCCCCCTTGTTTTTAATAACAGCCTCAAATCTCCTCCAAACTCCTCCTACTGCGGCACGCAACTGTTCTTGTGAAATTTCCTTCCAAGATCTCTGGAGCGAACGCTTTAAATCATCCACACTGCGATGGAATTTACCACAGGCCTTTGATTCAAGAATGGACCAGATCGAAAAGTCCATAGGATTAACATCTGGGGAGCAGGGAGGCCACATTTCTTTGGACCAAAACCGTGGAAGATGGTAATGGCACCAGTTGTGAGTGACATTTGCAGTATGTGAAGTCGCGCCGTCTTGCTGAAATGTCCATAGTGTCATTACCGAAGTGATCCTTAGCTGACTCCAACATTGGCGTCAAAATATTCTCAATATAACATTTAGCATTGATTTTGGCGCCTTGTTCCACAAAAATTGAAGGAGATCTCCAAGTTTCTGAAATGGCGGCCCAGACCATTACTGAAGCAGGTTTCATGGTTCTGTGGACAGTTTTTTGGTTGTATGGGATGTCTTTTGCACTTTTACCAATTATTCTGTCATTCCTCCGGTTGTGAGCCATTTCCACTGTGAAATTTTTTTCGTCAGACCAAACAATTTCACCAGCCGTGCCAGACTTCAATTCTCTCAGAAGTGCTTTGCTTCTCTCCAATCTCTTTTTCATTACAGCTTCTGACAGAGTCTGTCTCTTTTGGAGGGTGAAAGAGGATATCTTTAGGTCTTCTTTGACAACTCTTTTCATTGTTCTGGGACTCACATTAGCTGTTTTGGCTAACAATCGTATTGACCTTTTCAGGTTCCTCCTGATCTTCTCTCGGGCACATTTTATCAGTTGTTTGGTGCGTTGTGAGCGTGGTCTACCACTTCTTGGACGATCAGTCAAGTCTCCTCTCTCATTAAAACGCTTCACACACTTCCAAACAGTCGATATCGCTATTGAGGAGTCTTTGAAATGACGGAATCTGACTTCCTGGCACGGTGTAGAGCAATAATGGCTTCTCTTTTGTCTGACATTTTTGAATTGACTAAATTTTTGTAAAAAATAACACTGCCACGTCATAATGTAGTGTCTCTACTATAGTTCATACCCTATCACCTACTAAGGAACTTATTTTTAAGAATTATATTAATGTTTGAAAAATTGCTTCCAAACTTACGCCCCACCCTGTATATGTACATTTGGCTGTATATGGAGAAAGAATTGTAGTGGTGATCTCGGGAATCGAACTCAGGACTCTAGTGTGATGTAATATTGAAGCCTGCAACTCTATCACTCAACTATCCTGGACATGGTAGAAATAGTATTGAAATGATGTTTATCCAACTTGATAACTTGCGTGCTTCTTAAAATTATTTTAAATAAATATAATTTAATATTCTACATTTTGGTATCTTTTATTTTTTAATGTAAATGATAAGAATGTGTATACAGTTATTTATTAATATTTGTATTGATAATGTTAATTAATGTTATTAACTACCTAATTACCTATAACTGTTAATTAATCTTACCTATAGTTACCTTCTGGTGGTATCACTACCTTATACCTATCTAGTTACCTACTAGAGTTTATTTATAACTACCTAGTAACCTACAAGTGATAACCACCAATCTGTACCTACTGGTGGTTATCACTACTTACCTATTACGTAGTATTTATCAGTACCTACTTAGTTACCTACATTACTGTTTGTCAATACCTACCTAGTTACCTACTGGTGTTTATCAATGCCTACCTAGTTGCCTACATCTGCTTATTAATACCTAATTAGTTACCTTCTTGTGTTTAACATTGCTTATCTAGTTGCTGTATATAACTGTATATAAATACCAATCTAGGTCCTAGTTACCTACTAGTATTCATCAATACCTACCTAGTTACCTACAACTGTTTGCCAATACCTACCTAGTTATCTACTAGTGTTTACCAATACCTACCTACCTAAGTAGTGTTCATCAATCCGTACCTACTTACCTACTACCTAGTATTATTCATCAATGCCTACCTAGATACCTACATCTGTTTATGAATACCTTATACCTAGTTATGATTCGTAAATAAAGCTTGAGATAGATATACATTTTTGGTATAACTTTTTCCCGCGTAAAACAGACGAGGGACATCCCGCGTGGGACAGACGTGGGATAGAGAGGGATAATCCGCGTGGGACAGAGAGGGACATCCCTTGTGGGACAGACGTGGGACAGAGAGGGACATCCCGAGTACTTTTTCCCGTGTAAAACAGACGAGGGACAGAGAGGGACATCCCGCGTGGGACAGAGAGGGACATCCTGCGTGGGACAGAGAGGGACATCCCACTTGGGACAGAGAGGGACATCCCGCGTGGGACAGACGTGGGACATCTTGCGTGGGACAGAGAGGGACATCCCACGTGGGACAGAGAGGGACATCCCGCGTGGGACAGAGAGGGACATCCCGCGTGGGAAAGACGTGGGATGTGAGTGGGATTTAAGACGTGGGACAGACGAGGGACAATCCCGCTTGTGTAAGACGTGGGACGTAAGTGGGATTTCAGACGTTGGAAAGACGTGGGATTTCAGACGTCTGGAGATGTCTGAAATCTCCCGTCCCTCTCTGTCCCTCGCTAGCGAGGGATGTCCCCCTCTGTCCCACGCGGGACAGAGAGGATATGGTTAGCTGGGATGTCCTCTATTCCTAATGCGCTACTTGTTGCTATATGCGTGTCCTCATTATCCTAAGTGTGTCCTCTTGATCCTAAGTGTGTCCTCTTGATCCTAAGTGTGTCCTGTTTATCCCAAGTGTGTCCTGTTTATCCTAAGTGTGTCCTATTGATCCTAGGTGTGTCCTATTGATCCTAAGTGTGTCATGTTGATCAAAAGTGTGTCTTGCGGTTCCTAAATGTGTCCTGATGATCCTAAGTGTGTCCTGATGATCCTAAGTGTGTCCTGCTGATCCTAAGTGTGTCCTGCTGATCCTAAATGTGTCCTGCTGATCCTAAGTGTGTCCTGCTGATCTTAAGTGTGTCCTGCTAATCCTAAGTGTGTCCTGTAATCCTAGTGTGTCATGTTGAACCTAAGTGTGCACTCTAATCCTAGGTGTGTCCTCTTAAACCTGTGTGTGTCCTCTTAATCCTGTGTGTGTCTTCTTGATCCTATGTAAGTGTGTTCTCAAGATCCTAAGTGTGTCCTCAAGGTCTTAAGTTTGTCCTATTGATCCTAAGCGTGTCCTTTTGCTTTCACGTGTGTCCTCTTGCTTCTACGTGTGTCCTCCTGATCCTACTTGTGACCTCTTGCTCCTGTGGGTGTTCTATAAATCCTACATGTGTCCTCTTTATCCTATGTGTGTTAGGTCAACCTCTATAGTTATGTATCTATTTCTATCAAGCTATATAAGCGCGATTGAAAACGGTCAACCTCTATAGCTATATATCTATTTCAGTATATAGAATTATTCTTATCTTCTACGATCCCAAACATTTTGATTTTGCTCCTAAGTGTGTCCTCTTAATCATGTATATGTCCTCTTAATCATGTGTATGTCCTCTCAATCCTGTGTGTGTCCTCTTAATCCTGTGTTTGTACTCTTGGTCACGTGTAAGTGTGTTCTCTTGATCCTAAGTGTGTCTTCTTGATTCTAAGTGTGTCCTCATGATCCTAAGTGTCCTCTCGATCCTAAATGTGTCCTCTTGCTTCTACGTGTGTCCTCCGGATCTTACTTGTGTATTCTTGATCCTGTGGTGTTTTATTAATCTCACATGTGTCCTCTTGTTCCTACGTGTGTCCTCTTGATCCTAAGTGTGGTAGGTCAACCTCTATAGTTATGTATCTATTTCTATCAAGCTATAGAGGCGCGATTGAAAACGGTCAGAATTTATTATATAAATAGTAGATGTCAAATTGTTTCACAAGTTTTATTTATTATTTAAATAGTAAAGGCCAATTTTTATATAGAAATAAAAATCGTAATAAATTATTGCTTGCTAAATATATGAGCAAACAAAAAGTAAGACGGGGAATCAAATGACCGGGGATCTTTTGACCGGGGATCAATTGTCTGGCCACCCTTCTATAAGTATGTAAAACATACTTTTCGGGCAAAAGTGTATTAATTATTGGGTATAGTTTTAAGGGAGCACTACGTACACTAAATATAGAAAGGTACAATCCAATTGAATAGAAGTAATTCCTACATCTTATATACGTATTATAAAATAGGGAGAAAAGAGAAGGAATTTTCAAGTCGAAACGATTCTTTTAAAACTATGTTTCTGTTTATGTACTTCTGGTCGAAGTAGAAATTCAGATATCGTTTGGAAACAGATATGCCGACGTCAAGATGATGCTGTTGAAACCATGTATCGGTTTTCGTGTTTCTACTCGAAGAGTAAATTCAGATATCATTTAGAAACAGTAATTTCGATATTTACTATGAGTCGAAATGGTTGCTATGTCGATACCCACCATTAGCGCTACGATTTGGACAGCAACCGACATCGAATCGACATTCATATGTTTGTTGGGAAGTGGCTCTGAGTAATGAAGAAACAAAAATATCATAACTCAGGAGTTTCACTGTATTTTTATACGACTATAACAGACGACAGAAAATATGAGACTCATAACAGCTTTTCTATATCGTTTTTATATCTAGATTTGTGCATCGTTTATCTATCTATCGATTTCGTTACTAATTTTCGATGTGTTAAATTAAATCTCGATTCGACATATAAAATAGAGGAGATTTATGATGTCGATTTCAGAGTTTCTTAATGTATCGATTCGATTAAAATTAATTAATAAATTTAGATACCCTCTGTCCTAGCTTATCGACATAAGATATCGAATTGATAGACCGTTGTTTATAGGGTAGGAGAGTAATTAGTTTGATATTTTGAGGTATATAATTGTCTTCCATAGACTTTGTGTTCTGTGAAATATTTTTTAGCAGAAGGGTATATGTTCCAAATTATTACTAGGGTCTATATTTTCGAACACGTGATAAAGGAAAATAAAATAATTATTATTTAACTACTATTTAATTAGTAATATAATCACTAAATCTGAAAATGTGGGACCGTCAGATAACACAGAATTTACTCTGAAATGGAACATGTTGAATATAGCCCATCAACTTTTAATTATTTACATTTAGTAGAAGTTTAACGTCTGCATCGGAACCGAAGGCCATGTTGCTGACATCAAAAAAAGTGAAATACAAGGGACTGGAAGAAGCAGTTAGTAAGGAGAGTGGCTCAATGAACAAAGTCACCTACCCCTGTCGCTGACGACACTCATGGATGCAGAAAAGCTATTCCGTGAGTGCAGTCACTTACCGAGGAATGTGACAAAAATGGTCACAAGCACCGGTGTATGCACTCAAGGATGGACAAATATGGGCGGGATTGTACTTTCCAAGTACCAAGTAAAAGTACTAGGTAACAAGTAAGTACTTCAAGTACTACTTGAAGTACTTTCAAAAAAGTACTTTGAATAATTAATTTGAACTACTTTTTACAAGTATTTTTACTTCCCAAGTAAAAAGTACCTTGTAAAGTAAATTCTTTACTTTATAATAAAATGACAGTCAAACTTACGACGATGTCGCTACAGTTGCCAATTGCATTCAAGATATTCTAAAAGATTTCTTCTATAATCTCTGTAAAATTAAATTTTTTTCCCATCTTGAAATGTATTTGCAGTACCGTTCACCCTATCAAACTGGATAAAAACTGTTATATTTTAGTGTTGTCAAACACTAAAATCAAAAAGGCTTTGTCATTCCTGTTTGGGGGACCATGTAGCACACTGTAAAAAATTTCTCTGGTGAAAAAACATGGAAAAAAAAAATGCCGGAACGGTTCAGTTTTTTTACAAAAATAAAAATATTTGGTCAAATACAGTGACAAATTATTTCCTAAAAACGGATTTTCAATTTTTCCCAATTAATGAAATATCCGTATTTTAACGATATATTCTGTCAATTAACATGATTTCAAATAATTTTTAAATAACGGAGTTTTCCGTTTTTTTACAGGAAACACAATAAATTAACGTGATTTCGAGATTATTATCAAATAACGGAATTTTACGTTTTTTTACAGGAAACACAATAAATTAACGTGATTTCTAGTAAATATCAAATAACGGAATTTTACGTTTTTTTACAGGAAACACAATAAATTAACGTGATTTCGAGTAATTATCAAATAACGGAGTTTACCGTTTTTTTTATAGGAAACACAATAAATTAACGAAATTTTCAGTACTTTTTACTTTACGGTATATTAGTAATTTCTCAAGTGAACACAATAAATAATTATGAATTCAAATAATTTTTCAATTACAAAATATTAGGTATACACAGTACGTTAGGAATTGATTAGGACTCTTGATGAGCTAGGTTAATCAAGAAGGTTTCAGCTAGGAAATAGTAGTCAGTCAATGAAACTGCAAAAATTATAATTTACTTTTATTTTATTAATCAATGGCAACATGAAATGCGGCGGAAGAAGCTGCCTCGCAAGGTCACAGGAAATTTATCATAAAAAAGTTAGTAGCTATATTCCAACACTAATAGTTGGTTAGTTATTAGGGAATTTTAATGTCTGTTTTAGATTGAAAGGAATATTGCTGAAGCCAAGAGGAAATTAATTACAGGCATTAGCTACGAGAAGTAGTCAGAAGTTACTCTGTGAATAAAGTCACCTACCACAGTCTGTGACAAAGCTCATGGATACAATAAAGCTACTCAGTGAATGCAGTCATTTACCAAGGCATGTGATGAAAAGACAAAAGCACAACCACCGGTAGCTGCACTCGTGGATGGAAGAGGAAAATGAAGGGCTTGTAGGAAAATAGACCATGTGTGTAACCAAACAAAAAATATAATGCTGGGTCACCACAGCCGTCCCAGCGGTGCGTTGAACTGGTCCACGAAGAGATGCTGCGGATAGTGCGGTTCTGTAGTACAGAACTGCAGCAGAGAATGCTGCGTTTCCCCAAACAGCACGAGAAGATAGTGGATGTAGTGATTCAGCTGCTGAGATTGAGGTCGCCACCCACGAACACCATGGTGAGCTAAAGGACCCACCGGTGGGCCACATCGGGAAAGATAGTGGATGGTACAAGAGCTGGTTCATGAGAGTTCAGAGAGAAGACCTGAGAAGTATAATAAAAGATGATATACATATATATATAATACTTGAAGTTGACCAGACAATAATTTTGCTGCACAATAACTAACACAGTAGCTAAAAATTAATGTGGAAAAAGCACAGAAAATTATTTAGAAACTAGCAAGTGAACTTGCGTCAACTGAGTCAGAACAGCTCTCTATCAACTGTGTTTGTACGGAAGGGTGTCAATGAAAGTACACTTTGATGAGGCACTTATAAGAGCTATGACGCTGAGTTGCTGTTATTTTAATTAGCTACTGTCAAATACATCGCGTATACGGATATCCGATATGATAGGAATTGCTTTTGCTATTATTTATGTGCGATTTATTATAAGCCTATTATATTTCGTTCACTTACTAGCGACCTCCAGAGGAAGTAAATGTTAGCACTTTTACGTATGACGCTCCCGCGAAAAAAAATTCTGGTTTATTTAAAAAGTGCTGAGTGATACACAGTGTTGGAAGATCTGGAGAGTTCTATTTGGTAATATACGGTTCTAGACTCGCATTCAATAAAAATGCAGATTTATTAATGAATCATTACACAACTATTTGTTATTTGCATGCTAAAAATGCGTATGACCAACGGTGGGTCAATACGCGATATTAATGAGACCATACTTGACCCACCGATGGGTTACGCGGGGAATGTGTTAAACAAGATATTAGAACGACTGAACGAGGCAGGATTATTCGGTTTTAAAAACAAGCATTTGTTAGTTTGAGACTGAGTGACTTCTCATTGATGAAAAAAGACAATTTTAATACCATACTTTATAGAATTATTATTCAAATTCAAAATGAGAGAAAATTAGTAGACTAATTATCCTAACGCTAGTAACTAAAGTGTGTAAACCAGGGCTGTGGAGTCAGAGTCGAGGCTTTTTTTGGTGGAGTCGGTAGTCGAAAATTTGCATCGACTCCGACTCCAAGCTATAGATATAAGTCACAAAAATTTAGATCCATTTTATTTGTTGTTCATCATGTTAAATATCTCATAAGAACTTATAACTGCTCATAGATATGAATTAAATCAATATTTAAAGTCTAAACATTCAAATGACTCAATATTGCTTATAAAAATACTGTAAAACTGTTTTGTTGGAGTCGGAGTCGTGGAGTGGGTGAAATTCTTTGTAAAGGAATCAAGAGTTGAAGTCGGAGTCGAGGAGTGGGTGAAATTCTTTGTAAAGGAATCAAGAGTTGAAGTCGGAGTCGAGGAGTGGGTGAAATTCTTTGTAAAGGAATCAAGAGTTGAAGTCGGAGTCGAGGAGTGGGTAAAATTCTTTGTAAAGGAATCAAGAGTTGAAGTCGGAGTCGAGGAGTGGGTAAAATTCTTTGTAAAGGAATCAAGAGTTGAAGTCGGAGATGATAAATTCAAAATAAAGGAGTTGGAGTCGAACATTTTATGTAGCGACTCTGCAGCCCTGGCGTAAACATTAAATGCGACACATTACCTCCCTATTGGTCGCAGGAAAATCCGAGTACAGTAAATAGGTCTTCTGTCAATCTGTCGATAAGGGTCATGTCATCACTTTTGGATGAACTTCCACCTTCCTTTTCTTTCCTGTAACCAAAGAAATCATCAGCTGAACTTCTGTTTATCGCCTAAATTCCTAATACTCCCCAACAAAAAAGTTCTCCCACTTTCAATGAGTGAATTTATTCAATTCAACCTTTCAAATAGAATTGTTTAAACAAATCATACCCATATAATATAACTGTTTACCTTAGAAGAGCCGATCATTGATTAAAGGACGTGATGTTCGTAACAACAGCCCCGCCGTCTATGGAAAGACACAATGAAGTTGCCTCCTGAAGAGAATCATCTGAAAATGTACATATAATTGTGTTAGTGAGAGTAGCTACAATTAACAAGTAATAAAATTTGAAATGTTTATTATTGAGCAATGCTCATAAAGTATTGAGCAGTTTGGGTAAGATTTTTCCTCAAAAGAAACACAATTTCAAGAAAAGTCAATAGCATGAAATGTTTTGGAGTATTCAGAATGTTTCTGGGAGGTTCATCAAGACCTGAAGTAATATTCACTATACACTAGATACAAATGCATACCATACATAACATGCAGATTAAATTAATTTTAAAATGTTTTAACCTTTTCGCTACTGACAGTATTTGTGGGTACCGAGCAATACATTGTCAATAAAAGTCTAAATCCTATTGAATAACGTGCAAAGCTTCTCTTTACTATTTAATTAATTAATTAATTCGGCGAATTATTTAGAAGCTATATCAGAAGAAAATAAAACAAACCGACATAATTTCTCTATTTGAATTTTAAAAACAATGTTACCTTATTACTGTAGTGAAAGGGTTAAGTCGTTAAGGCGATCCGACATGAATTAAAAAATAAGATATATTTCATAACTTAAACAAGAAATAGAAATATATTAAATCTATTAGTGCAAGAGTAATAGAGGTGAACCCAGATCGAGGTAAAAAAAGAAACATAAAAGATCATAAATCATTAATTTTTAGAAGAAAAAATATGATTAGAAGTACTTACGCCATTTCTATTGTTTTCATTTTGATTATAGTGTATATTTATGCACTTGCCGTTACTTAGAACAAACTTTACTCTCGAAACCATTCACCTCTCAGTGCCCATTCACCACTCAGTACCCATTCACCACTCAGTGCCCATTCACCACTCAGTGCCCATTCACCACTCAGTACCCATTCACCACTCAGTACCCATTCACCACTCAGTACCCATTCACCACTCAGTACCCATTCACCACTCAGTACCCATTCACCACTCAGTACCCATTCACCACTCAGTACCCATTCACCACTCAGTACCCATTCACCACTCAGTACCCATTCACCACTCAGTGCCCATTCACCAGTTCACTACTTAATATAATTAATTTAGCTATATCTAATGAAACTTAGAATCTTAGAAATAACACTGATTCTCTATGCTCTCCAGAAAGTATCACTCTTCTTAAAAGATATTTGTTGAATACAAATATTTGTCAACCTGTGGAATTTTCATGGTTCTTGCTAGTATATAGAAATAGATTACAGAAAAAGCTGTCTTTTATAGCAGCAACTTGATAGCATAAATTAATTAAGTTATTTTAGTATGACAACATGGGACAGCATTAATGTAACTAATAATGACAACAATACAAATCACATACCTTCAACTTTATTTTCACAATTTAGTCAAGCTGTGTTCTTCAGTTACATGCTTCTAGCACTCAGTGGTAGTCAATAGTCATATGTTCATGGTTGAAGGTAGACAGTCTTGGACAGCACCACAAACAATGAATCACATCAGAGACTCTGTAAGTAAAAAATTAATTATCACACCATTCACATTAACAGGTATACAATGTCAAAATAGAGTTGAAATGAAAATAAACTTTAAAACAGATATTCATTTGAAGCTAAAGATAATAGGTGCTTTGGTAAAAAAGAAGTTTATATAGATACCAATATTGTATTTTAATGAGCTCTAATAATATAGAACAATAAATTAATTTGTTAGTGACATTTCTCCTTGTAATGGGAATGGAAGCAGTTTCACTTATTAATTCAAGTTAAGTAATTTGAATACTAAGTCAGTTATGGTTTGTATAAATTAATTCCAAAAATATCACCTTGTTTGAATACACTCACGCATAAATCTATTTCAAGAATGTCCATCATTGCTTGTTTCTGTAGAAGACTAGAAGTTCATAGTTCCACAGTTTTGGTGTGGCTCCTAAACAACCATAATAGAGACTTACTAATAATTAATTTAAAACATTCAAATTGAAAAGTTATCAAAAGAAACAATATTACCATATATGAAATACAACATGTCACCCATCTTAGCAATGGTTGGAGCTTTGTATTCAATTAACATAAATCTGAAAAGAAATTTCCTACTATTAGGCAAGGTAATAAAGGATGTCCTTTCTCACCATTTTATTGGCAAGTTAATGTTTTTCCTATGCTGCAACATCATTTTGGAGAGAAATTTAGCTCTTACGGAGACAGCTGGGTGTCAACTGTCCAAATATTAATTCAATAAAGTGCTTCAAATTTAGAATGAATACCTATTATTGATTATTTTCAGCTTCTTCCAACCATCTTGTTAAAGTCAGAGGAGTTGAGTGTACTAAATGTAGATTGGTGTCAATTGAGAACAAAAGCCAATACCTACAAAGGAATGAGGATATTAAGGAACAGTTTTACTTTTTTTGCAATGAAAGTTGGCAGTGTACCTAGACTACAACCTAGTTTACATTATATTTGCAGAGTAGTGGACAAGTAACTACCTATTTTACAGTAGACAATCCGTTTTAAAATAGAATGGAATGACTATCACAAAAAAAAACATAGCTAGCAATGACTATCGATTAAAACAGTCTAAAATCATTCCATCTGGATTTAAAACCAACCTAGTAGGTTCCCTGTTTTAGAGGCTGGAAAGCATAAACCAATTTGATAGTTCCAAGCCAAATTTAACATGAGAAAACATAGGAATCAGTTCAAAATTTGAAGCCTATTAGACAAATCTCAGTTTGGCCTCTTAAAATGTAAGCCAAATAATTGGCTTCAACTGACACTGAAACATACCACATGGAATAGGATTAGATAAAAAATGAATGTAGTTAGTTTACTCGGGTAACTATTTTATTAAAAGATTTATACTCAATGGGATAACAATTTATCAAGAGGTTATTTAAACTTAACATTGAAGTATTTTTTTGTTTTCAAGCTTTCAAATAGAAATTATTTCTATTCATCATCAGACATCAAGACCTAACAATGAATTTATAGACCAACTTTTGTATGTTTGATATCATCTTTCTATTTCAGCTATCTATCTTTTAGTTTATTATTATCTATTAAATTTTGAAATTGGAACCTAAAAATGTGAAGTTTATTTGGATAGTTACTAGCTATTGCTGCCCGACATTCATTCCGTAGAAAAATTCTACTTTGTTTTCACCATCTATCAGTATGCACAATATGAAATAGGCTATCTAACATTTTCTGTGCAAACAATTCTTAATTTTCTCCTATACAGTTTCATGAATTGAATTTTATTTGAAAAAGAAGGTAAAAAATAGAGGATTTCTTGGAGAATATTTTGCAAGTTAATGCAATCTGGCCTATTCATAACAAAAATTAGAGAATTATTATGAAAACAATATACACTTCAGATAACTATGTAACTTTGTCTGCTAGCCTATGACTAATTTTTCTTGCCACTCAGACTTTTTTTCTGTCTCTCGAAGTTTCCAACACAGTAGAAACTGGTAAAATGCCCTTCAAAAATACTCATATTTGCTCATGCTCTCCAGTTAGGTAATTTCTAAGTATACTATTACTAGGTCTCCAAATTAACAGTGCAGCATAGGAGAAAATTAGATATTTCTCACCATTTACAATTAAAATACTCAAAATAACTGTCACAAACTCGGCACTCGCCATTAAAATGGCGAGTTTGGACATGCTTTATTAGCTGGGTTATAGCCTAAATAATAATAATAGTTTATTGAAGATATTAAAAGAAAGATTACAAGTTATATACAAGATATATACATTTTTAAATTGAATCCTACATATACATACAATTAATACTATCAAGCCCATTATAGAAGCTATTCTAAATCTAGAGCCTTAGAGGCACATTTCACTAATTTTAGATTAAGGTATCTCATATCTGGACTATTTTTTAAAGACAAGTCAAGGACAAGAAGACAAACAGAAATTAACTAGCTATACTCATTTCTGTTTGGATACCTATAGGCCAGTCTGTATTTGGTGCACAAAATTACTCTGACTTTATCAAAAAGCTGAAAAAATCCACTGACAATTTCTCATAATTTGGCTGATCCACCAACATTTTCACAATTCATTCACCTAAAGTTAATTGTAACATAGTAATAAATAGCTAAAATTTCACCAACTTTGCTATAATATTAATTTCAAAGGGGAAAAAATTCCATCGACATGTCGGTGGAAATGTAGAATTTATACCAGGAAATACAGTCTGTCCTATAGGTGGTGTAGTGTAGACAAAGGCAGTGAGGTCATTATTCACAATTTCACAGTGTGTCTCTTGACTCCCAGATAGTATTTTAATTTGAGATAGAAATTAGAATTACCTATTCTCACTCTCAGCAATAGATTCAGAAACTCCCTCATATATATTAATGGTACCTAACCTTGAGTCATAAAACTACCGAGTACTGACTAGATAGACTATAGTTAGAAATTAGGGTAAGTTCTTAATTAGCGGTCAGGTAAACATTCTAAGACATGCAAGATTAAAGTACTACCTAGGTATTTTTTTTTCTTACATGTCTGAAAATGTAATTATGTAAAATGTTCATTGTTCAAGTTTTCAACTGATCCATAATAAAGAACTTATACTAATTCAATATCTCTCTCAACTACCTAGTTAGTAGCTAATAAGATAAATTAATAAAAACATAGGAATTAGGAATTAATTCAAGATCTTGCTAAAGGCTGTTTACCAGGTAATAAAGCATGTCCAAACTCGTCATTTTAATGGCGAGTACCGCAATTTTGTGACAGTTATTGTGAGCCCTTCAATTGCAAATGGCGAGAAATATCTAATTTTCTCCTATGCTTGGTACAAAGTTATTTAATTTTGGTCTTTGGAGAGCATTTATGATAATTTGATCATTTTGCAGAGAAATTGGGTGAATTTTGGAGAGCTGGACCTGGAGAGACAAATGGGCCAATGGCTAGTTTATGAGACATAGGGTCACGCAGGTAAATTGCGGCCCTCTTAAGAGAGTCTCTAAAATATTCTGAATCGAAATTACATTCAAATCTTGCATAACTATCAAAAGAAGCTCTGTGCATTCTATAACTTATTAATATAAGTTTTGACGTGTGTTTTGAAGCTATGATGTTTCAGTTGTTAGAGGCCGCAGTTAGTGAGTGGGCCGTAATTTACCTGCGTGACCCTACTATGTAATTTGGAGGCCAGAGTGGAATAATAAATCATTTCAGATTGACTAGTAACTCTGTTAGGAATTTAGAATGAACAAAAATTACTCAATTTAACTCTAAAAACTGCAGAAATCAGTGAATTATTCTATAAATTTCTACTCCGCAGTGAAAACTAATGTAAAATAAGTCATTTAAGCTTCACAATTGGGCTTGTTGTGATGATAAACATCACTAATGGGAATGCATGAAGTTAGGAGTAACTCTGTTAGAATTTATGTTTTCCAGTCTGGTTTGGAGGGATAAGAGATCTATAATTTCTAAAATTAGCATATCCGGGCCCTTTAATTTTTAATTGCAGCCCTCTCAAGAGAGTCTAAAACATTCTAAACCGAAATAACATTAAAATGGCATAGCTATCAAAAGAAGCGCAGTGCATGCACTGCATGCTATAACTTATTAATTTATTTTTTTAACGTGTATTTTGAAAGCATGATGTTTCTGTTGTTAGAGGCCGCAGTTTGTTAGTGAGTCAGTTAGTGTGCCGCAATTTACCTGCTTGACTCTAGTCTCTTAGACTCTAGGTATATATGATTTATCTCAGTCTTGAAAAAATTGTTCCATATTCTGCAATTCCATGGTAGGTAGGTAACTAGTAGGCTAGTCATAGGTAGCCTAGTAATTAGTATGCCATATAGATACCTAGATCTAGAGCCTAGATGGTCCGGACTCCGATGGACAGTGTGTTTATTTGGTTATCAAAGTAGATTAGTGCAATATCCTGAACTTTTCAACTAACTACCTAACCTACCTATCTAGCCTCTAGGTAGGCTAAGGTAGCTACCACTCTTAGGTTATCTAGGTACAGTGCACACAGGACTCAGGCACTCAGCCTCACTCACTGCACTGTAGTACTGTACCTAATCTAACTAAATAGATGAAAATTATAAAACTAGGTAGGTAGAGGCCGAGTGCCATCCTCATTTAAGCTACTAATTAGGTATCTAGTTACTACCTAGTTTATAGTTAGTTAGTCAGTTAGATTTCTTAGATGCCTACGGTAAGAGACTGCTAAGTTAGGTACCTACTACTATTGGTACCGTACTAGGTCGGTACCTACATAACTAAATGTATTAAGTCTATTTAGATAAGTATGTATTTAGGTAAGTTCTTAACTATAACTAGCTATTAGCCTAATATTTAGCTTCTTGGTAGGAACCTAGTTAGTCAAGTTCCTAGGTATCAAATACCAGTTACCTAATCTCTGGAGTGTGAACACAGGAATTAGCATTACCAAGAAGACGATTAATGCTAATTACCAGTAACAAGTTATCCAAAAGTTTGGAATAGGTACCTAGCTAGAAATAAAAATAACAATACCAAATTACCAACGTATGGAAGTTCTTTGAGTCACAGTCACAGGCAAACATCCATTTTGAAAAGATGCACAGAACCAAGCGGTTATAGGGAGTTTTAGAGAATTGTTTTACCCCAAGGTATAAGAACATAATTCTTGTTACTGTATCATGTTACTGTATCCTGGTTTTACCCTAAATAATAAATATATTTATAAGTTCATTGATGTAGAACATCATATTATATTCAAGTATAGGACAAAAACGTTATAAATGAACTAAGTTTCTTTTAAAACGGAAATGCCTATAGAATATTATTAATATACCTCTTATTATTCCATGAGTTTAACAATTTAAGGCAAAATAGATACCCTTAAATCGTTAGAGAAAAAGATATAATAATTTATGATCTACCTGTACGGATTATATTTAGTCAAGCGAATTAAATTCGTATTTTACTATCATATACAGTACGAACATTATAAATCTACTCAATTTTCACTATTTATTTTTTTATTTATTATACACTAAAACTTCCAGCAGCACCACAAGGTGTTTTCGACTGTTTTATCAATATAAATGAGCAGAAAATCTTAGATTGATAACAATATGTGAGCACATTTTTAATATCTATATTTTTCACCTGTTATTTTTGTTACAATGTATGCAACAGCGAACTATATGCAGCAATCCAAAGTATTGAACAGCAAATAAACATTAAATTGACTAATTCTAAAGTGACAACCTATTCATTTCTTTAATTACCAAGTTATTTCATATAGTTTCAAGTTTTTAACTATCGTGTGTTATTTAATTAAATAAGCCAATTAAATGCATAAATTGGCTATCTTCTCCATCGGACCATCAGTGTTCCTTGGATTAAATCCATCTATTACATGTATTCTAAAAACGCATATAGCATTCTTAAAATAACGTATTTAGGTAAATTTCGCGCAACCATTACTCCACACGCTAATTATAAATGACGAAGTTGAACAAGAATTGTAGACAAGAATTGAATATCATTGTTTTCTACATCACTGGAAAAACAATATTGGTTCAACTGTGTTGTCCAATTGTTGGGGCGACATTTCATCCCGAAAACCCAAGCAAGTCCTAATGATACAACCTTGTGCCAATCATTTCCCAAGAAAATTATGCTGCCTAGCTGAGCAAAAAAAGTAGGTTGTATACAAAGAGTGTCAGATATAACATTGCTATAGTAGAAAACTCTTGACGTAAACAAGAGCTCTCTCATTACTCTTTCCTAATATTTTAATACAAGGAAAATGTATGAAAAGATAAGTTCACTCTTTTTCGTGTTCTTATTACTATTAGTCTATTAGTAGTAAAAGAATACACGGCACAATAGTTATGCATTCTCTGTAATGATAACAACAAATGTATATTGGATATATATTACAAATACAAAATGGCACTATATATTCATAGACCCTTGATAACGTCACTTCTTTTTCATCATATTCCAATTTCTAACATCCGAAATTCCCTTTATGCATCCTCGGCCGAAAACACCAGCTAATCATCTACTATACCGGTATTTACAAATTTATCCATCAGTTTATTACAACAATTTTACAAAAAATATTTTCTTCCCTTAAAATAACGGGAAAAAACAAATAGAGCAAAATACGGAGAAAATCATTAAAGTTTTAGAAGAAAAACAGAGCAAATGTGATTTTGGGCAATTTTACTTATTTTAACAGAATTTCCGTTTTTTTATGAATACAAATTCCTGTTAATTTACTGAAATTTAAAATATTTGGGAAAATACGGAAAAATCTGTAAAATGTAAAACAAATAACGGAGCAATCTGTAAATTTACGTAATTTCAGTTCAAATACTGATTTTTCTCCGTTATTGCAAAAAAACGGTGAAAATAAATACGAGAATCCACGTTTAAATACAGAAATTTTTTACAGTGCATCTTCATGTACTAGAGAGATTTCATGTGATATATGCAACAAGAAACATTGCAATGTGTTGCATAGTGACCGATCAAAATTAATTAGATCAGATCATGTTCATAGTGTAATTACATCTCGAAATAATTGTAAAAATTGCAAAAAATATCACTTGTAGCAATACATTGCTAGTCTATGTTAGAGTTAAGGCTGCTAAACAAATAAGATGCTTGTGTATTTTGGATTACCAATCTAACACTACCTTTTGTGATACCAAACTGCTCAATTACTTCAATTTAAAGCCTAAATCAATTCAATATAATCTAACTACAATGAATGGTCTGAATACAACACAAGCAGCTGGTTTTGTAAGAGGTTTACAGGTGAGGGGCATTTCTGAGACAAAGTGGATAAATCTGTCAGAGACACTGACTCACAACTCCATCTTGGATACTAGAGACGGTATGGCTACTTCGGCAATGGTGGTATCTCATCCACATGTGAAGGATCTAGCAACCAATTTTCCAGACTCAGAGAGTGATCCAGACGCTGAGGTGCCTTTGCTGGTTGGTGCAAATTGTGGCCCTGCAATGACCACAAAAGTCTATGGGAGTCACTATCCATATGTACATAAGACTCCTCTTGTCCATATGTACATAAATAAGACTTCTTCCTTCCTAAACCTTTCTTCAAACTTTTTCCTCTTGTTTCCAATATTGAGGCAATATCAGTCCCAATATTGCCCCAATGCTCGGATTTGTAATCTCAATATTGCCCCAATATTGTATATAAGTACGACACAATATTGGGGCAATATTTTGTACATTATTGCCCCAATATCGACTACAATATTGCTCCAACATTGGGACAGTATTGTATTTAAGTACTACACAATATTGTGGCAACATTGGGTTTGTTTTTACTTCAATATTACCATAACTTTGGGGCAATATTTTAAATTGAAAGTATTGTAGTTAAGTACCACACAATATTAAAAGTAAGAGATCCATCATCTGGTTTTTGATGGTATAAAGAGCTGTGACAATGTTAAAATTAGATAAATAATGAAAAAAAAAAATTGTAGCTATTCAAATAATTCAAAAAATATACAAACATTGATGGATTCAAATAAGTAATGCATGTTGCAATACTTACACTTATCAAGTGAAATATATCTATCGATGTGTGTTTTCATGAAGAAACTGCTTGTAGTTCAGTTGAGAGATGTACACAAATAACAACAGACTTAAGGTACCATGGATCTCAATAGGTTACATCATGAGCACCAAGGCTGTTAATCATTGAATGTACATCATCTTACATTTATCTCTCCTGCAGTAGGAATATCGATGTCATATCAAGGTGTCGAATAAGCTGTAGCTACATTCGCCATTCCATTTGCTGTTGAGTGGGGTGGAGCAGGCATGCTGATGGATGTTGAGAATACAGACATCAAGGATCATGACTGAAATAATAAGGGTATTTAACATTTAGATCTTCATTAAGGATTAAATCTTCATTAAATAAAGTAGTACAAGGAGCATTTCCACCAAGACCTTACACATGAAAATTTTTAAACTGTTATCACTATTCAATTAAATAAAAGTATTTGATAAAAACAAAATACTATTTTTCATGCTATGAGGTACTCCTATTCGTTTGGTCGCTGCCTTTTAAATGGAGGTCTCACCTTGTTGTACTAAAAGTTAGCAACAACAAAGTCCTAGTATAGCCATATAAAATAAACAAACAACATCAATTGAACAAAATAATAAATAATAAGATATTCATTTAAGTTAAACAGTCTTGGCCCAATTGCGAAATACGACTCCCTCCGATGGATAATTAGGGTTATGTGTGTTTTTAATGATGGCTGTCATTAAATACGACACCTTCCAAATATAAAAATTATAGACGACTTCTCGATTTTAAGATGTTATATTTTGGTGATTGAAAAGAGAAGGCTGTCACGAAACACGACTCCTCATATTATACGAGACGTAAGACCAACTATTTATGCCATTCACAATAAGTACAATTCAATAAGTACAATTTATTAAACCTTATAATACAATAAATATCTTTCATGAAATGATTGAAGCAATCACATAAATAAGATGGCATAGTTTGCCGTAACTATGATACAAAAATGTATTAATGTATTTATTCTAATTATTATTGAATTCAAATGATTTCATTACTAATAATTGAATGTAAATTAAAAGGAGTCGGATTGTTTTAAGATCGCCTCTATATAGCTGTCATGAAAAGCGACTCCCCTGAATTTCTCCCCGTAGGAATACTGAAGAGATACGATTTAATTACCATGTGAGGAGTCGGATCGAATTTTTGTATTCCAAGGGAGTCGTGTTTCGTGACAGCCATCTTTTTCCAAACACCAAAATATCGAATTATAAGATCGAGGAGTCGGATCGAATGTTTGTGTTTCAAAGGAGTCGTATTTCGCAACTGGGCCCAGTCTTCTATGATAATTCTTTCAATCTACTTCTTTTTACATTTATATTTCATTGCACTGCTCCTCATTTACATCTCTTCTTCATTATACTCCTCCCTAATTCTTTCCTCTTCATTGCTCTCCTCCCTAATCCTTTCTTCTTCGTGACCAAACGCCCCCGTCAGGGGCGCGGTCCCTCCTCCGGCTCCCGACCACCGCAGCCACTCTGGTGCCGAGAGGCTGGCGGCCGACTGCTCCCGCCTGCAAAAATTGCATATAACCCTTTTAGTTTTAAAGCCCCTCACGACTAATTCTACTCCTAATTCCTCCCCCACCACCCCCAAACCCAACCCCTCTACCTGCCCCCCGGATCCCATACCTGCCTACAACTTCTAACATGCCTAGCATAATAAGATAAAAATATACTCCACATCAAATTAATTGTAGCGTTATCTCCATACTGAGCAGACGTGAGCCGCTCCGCAACTCTTTGTTTACATTTTGGAATTTAACAGTCAAACAGACGATTGTGGTGTAAAAGTGTGTAATATCGTAAAGAGTTGCTCGGTGCTGTGAAGGCTGTTCAATAATGCCTAAAAAAACGAATAAAAATGTCTTGCCTCCTATAAGTGATTCATTGAATGCTACTGGTATATCAGCTGAAGAACTAGAAGGGATGTCTGCTGAAAGTAAAACTATTCTTGAAAGGCTGGATGCTGTTCGCTTGGATATAATTAATCAGCTTAAATCTAGAGATGAAAGGATTGATAAATTGGAAAACGAAATCATAATGTTAAAGCGTGGTAATCAAGACTTGATGAGCCTTATTGATGACATAGAGTCTTCTCAGAGAAGTGACTCGATAGTTCTATCTGGTGGGGCTCTTCCTCCTGCTTCGACTGATGAAAATCCTGTTGAATTAGTCAGAAAAATATTTCGGAGCAAATTGAAGATTGAGGTTTCTAAAGACAAGATAGTTAATGCATACAGAATCGGTAACAAACTTCCTACTCAATCATCAGATAGAAGGAAGATTATGGTTAAACTGCAAAGTTCACTTTCCAAAGAAGACTTACTTCGCTCCTGTAGGACTGTGAAGCCAGCGCAGCTCTATGCTAGTGAAAACTTAATTCCTAGTAGAGCTAAGCTTTTTTATGCTCTGAGACAGGCTAAAAAGAGATCTCCGGAGAAGTTACTTTCCAGTTGGTCGCAAGATGGACGTATATATGCCTTACTGAAATCTGTAACTCCACAAGGAAAAAACTCGAAAATATTTATCAGTGATAAGCGGAAGCTGGAAGAATTTTGTGAGCGGTCACTGGGGTTTCATCTGTCGAAAGTTGTACAAGATTGCACCATTTGCATTTTTTCTCGGTGTTCTGTGCAAGTTACTACTTACTACACCAGCATTTAGTTAATTACTTGCTATCCATGTATCGTCAAACTAAGTATTTATCACTTTATGTTATTACATGTGCTTCGCAGTTTATTTTTTTTACTATGGTATTCAATGTCATTTCTTATCAGATACAAATTAAGCTATGTTTCGGATGCTTTATTCTTTACTTTGGTAATTATGTTGGAACTTATCTGTCGATATTCATCAGGTTCTTGTGTGCAGTCACTAATATCTCTTTTCGATATTTGATGTACTGCACTAGTGTGATAATATGTGATGTCTGTACAATCACAGGTATATCTAGCGTATATCTGATGTTTTGTCTGGACCCTTTCTCTTAGTCTTTTCTTCTTAAATCTTTTCTTTCATGAGTGATGATTTCCATGATTTTGACCCCGATGATACTTTGTTCAATGATTACTACCATTCTATCAATAGTGGCAACCGCTCAAATTATTATTCCATTACAAATTTCAATGATACTTTTGAAAACCTAGAAAATAGCATTATGTTATGTAGTTATAATATCGGTAGTTTTCACACTAATTTTGATAATTTTGAAGGCTTTTTAGATTCAGTTTTCAATAAATTTAGTTTAATTGTTTTAACAGAAACTAGATTTACCGCTGGTCAGGGGAGAGATATTATTGGTTATGATGGTTTCCATGTTGGCCTTGTGGGCGGGAGAGGGGTGGAGTTTCTGTGTATTCTGATGTTATTTTGCATGCCAGTAATGTACCCCATCTCTCATTTGTTAATGAAAATATGGAGGCGTGTCTAGTAAAACTAAGTACCAATAATCATAAAATTATAATTGTAGCAGTGTATCGTCCACCCACTGGGCGAGTAGATGAATTTATTAATTGTTTATTGACTATACTCTACGATGATTCGGTTCGTGATTCTGAAATTGTACTAACAGGAGACCTAAATGTTAATCTTGTTGACTATGAAAATTCTTGTTATGATGTTAGGCATTTTGTGCATACTATATTTTCTCATAGTTTTCTACCTGTAATAACCAGACCAACTAGATTTCCGTCTGGAGACCAGCGTGGATCTCCTTCAATTCTAGACCAAATTTGGTATAATAAATGTAATGCCGTTGAATCTGGAATTGTAATCTTTGATACTACTGACCATCTTCCTACGTTTTTTGTCCTTAAAGATATCTTGCTATCAAATAGTGATCTAGTGGAAGTCAGATTTTGAGATAAATTTGCGGTAAATTTTGGTAGATTTATAGCGGAATGTCGGGAACTGACTTTTGATCTGTCAAGTAGAGATGTGAATGTGAACACTAGACTTTTTATTGAAACTGTAGATGAAATTTATTGTTGATCTTTTCCAATTAAAGTTAAATATTTGTCCAGTAAACGGTTGAACAAACCTTGGTAATCTGATGCTCTTCTCAACTCTATTAGAAAGAAGTCAGTATATTATAAACTGTTTAGACGTAATTTAATTGCTGAAACTTACTATAAACATTATAGAAATACTCTTACCAATAGCATTAGACATGCTAAGAAGATGTATTATGTTGATTCGTTTAATAGATGCAAGGGTGATATAAGGAGTACCTGGAAACTACTGAATGATATGATGCACCGTAAAAAGAATATAAAAACTGTATCTTCTATCAATATTGATAATATTGAAGAATCTGATCCTAATCGAATTGCTAATCACTTTAACTCCTATTTCGTTAATATAGCTAACACAATAAACAGTAATTTACCACCTCCTATAAATGACCCTATTGATAATATTAATGTTAATTTGCCTAATTCATTTTTTATCTCTCCTGTTACACCAAATGAAGTAATCAATATTGTACATGCCCTTAGGAATACAACGTATGGTTTATACAGCATATTAACTAAAATTTTCAAAACTGTAATTCAATATTTATCGATATTGAACTCTTGTATAATTAATGATTTGATTGAACATGGTATTTTTCCTGATGTTCTGAAACGAGCAAGTGTCACTTCTTTGTTTAAGTCTGGATCGGAAAATGAGATTAAAAATTATCGTCCTATATCAGTTTTGCCTCTTCTCAGTAAAGTTTTTGAGAAGAGTATTTATGGTAGATTAGTGACTTATCTTTCTGAGAATGATATATTAAATGGCTCTCAGTTTGGCTTTCGTAAGAGCAGGAGTACAACAGATGCCTTAATAAATGTAATTGATCACATCTATGAGCAGCTAAATCAGAAAAAGCACACTGTTGTCATATCTCTGGACTTTTCTAAAGCTTTTGATACTGTGTCTCATGAAATACTTTTGTGCAAATTATACAAGTATGGAATACGTGGATTGACGCTTGCTTGGTTCAGGAGCTATCTTAGTGGTAGAACTCAGAGGGTGAGAGTTCGTGATGTTTTTTCTGAATTTAAAGTTGTGAAGAGCGGTGTTCCTCAGGGTAGTATCCTCGGACCAATTCTTTTCCTTATTTACATCAATGACCTGCCTAATGTAAGCAATACTGCTGAGTTCACACTTTTTGCCGATGATGCAACTCTGACAGTTAGTAATCATGACTATGATCACATGGTGAATGGGACGAACTCTGATCTATCTTTGGTTCATGAATGGACATTGAATAACCGGTTAATGCTTAATGACGATAAGACATCTGCGATGTTATTCACAAATCGCACCAGAAACATAACTGGCTCTTTGATTAATATAAATAGTACATCACTTTCCTATGTTGAACATGTGAAGTTTCTGGGTGTACATGTTGATCGGAAGCTTAATTTTTCTTCTCATATTGCATCATTAACTTCTAAGTTAGCAAAAACCTCTGGAATGTTGTACTCCATTAGTGGTAATACCCCGCAGAGTATCTTGCTAGATCTGTACTATTCTTTAGTGTATCCACATTCAATATAAGGAATACTTCTGTGGGGAGACACTGCAAATGTTCATTTGGAACCCTTAAATTTGGTCCACAAGAGGATTGTTAGAATTATTTCCCATTCACATTATCTAGCTCATATCGCACCTATTTTCTGTAGAACTAAAATTTTATGTATGAAGATATATATCGATACTTTGTAGGTGTTTTCATGTTTAAATTGCAATTATCAAACTCTGTAACTTATCCATCTCATACTTACGGTACTAGATATTCTAATAATGCAATTCCCTCTTTTCAACGACTTTCTCAGTGTAACAAGAGTCTTTCCCATAATGGTCCTAATGTTTGGATTACCATACCACTATCCATCCGAAACTTAATCTTAATGCATTTAAATCTAAGTATAGGGAATATTTGGTAAACTCTTACATGTCTGCTTGATGTAATTTTGTATTTTTCCTTGTTTTTATTCAATTTTTTCAACCTAATTTGTTTAGTATTTCACCAAGTTGTATTTCACTTAATATCTGCCTGAAAAGGATTTCCTTCGTATAGGCTTGAGTAATATGTTTTTTTTTGTATTGTGTAAATTATTATTTGTTCCTCTGTAAAAGATGTAAACCTATTTTTTTCAATAAAGATTTCAATTAGTCCTACTAACTACCCTCCTACACTTATGGCATTATCTCCTATTCCCGTCTACTGATGCACTCCCACCACATGTTTCCATGTGGTTCTTTCTAGCCCCCTCAGACTCTAAGCTAACCCCACACCTATCACAACTAAACCTAACCCTATCCTGAGCTGACCTATGCATCCTCTTCTCATGCACCACTAACATCTCCCTCCCCCCCACCCAGACTTTACATAACTTGCCACATCCCTCCCAGTGACACCTAAAACCCTCTAGCTCTACCCATCTATCCTGAATTATTACTCTGTCTACCTTTTCTTCCTGCATACCCCATTCGTACTTATGCCCCTGCTGCCTTTCCCATAGCTCCCTCCTATCCTTCACAATCTTCTTCCGCCCATCCCTATCTATTACTAACTTCTACATCCGTTTAGTCCACCTCTGCCTCCCTAAGTAACCTTTTCCAATACAACCCTGTCTTCCTCTTCCTACCTTTCTTTTTCCCCAGTCCCTCTAGTCCCTCATACCACCCCAACACCGCTGCCTTAACCTGCCTATCGTTCCCCATCCTCATCACATGCCCTATCCTCTCGATTACCCTCCCTTCTATCTTAGTCCTAATCGATCTAATCCCTAACTTAGCCCTAACATCCCACATGTTCCCCTCCCCTACTTTACATTTGCCTTAGTGGCTCCCCATTCCTATTACTCCAAACATACCTATACTTCCTATCTATCCAACTCTGTAACTTCCTTATATCCTTCTCCCACCAAACCCTAACACTACAATCAAACAATAACCCACTCTCTACACAACCCTCTAAAATCTTACCTTGACACCTCTTACTAAGCCTGGATCCCTTTAATTGCCCCTAACCTTAGCCCATAACCCATTTGCACGCCTAATCCTATTCCTACTATCCTATTCAGTTCCCATCCAAGATCCTACCACCTTAATTCCCTCACTATCCCTATCCCCAAAAACTAAAACCTCTTCCTTATCTTCATTATTCCTTTCCTCAAACTTACCCATAACCTCCTTAATCTTCCTTACTCCCTCTTCTAATTCTACCCCCTCACCTATAATGGTAGTGTCATCGGCAAAGAGTGACGACGTTAAGGTCAGACTCTTTACCTCCGAGAACCCCTTCTCCCACCACCCTGCTCCCGAGAAAGACCCCCCCCGGTATCCAGTGTCACTTAATTCCCACCCTATCACCCCCTAGCTCCTTCTAGCTTCCTCCACCTGTCTGATCACTGCTTGATGGAAAACGTTAAACAGAACAGGCGAAGTAGCACACCCCTCCCTCAAACCCCTAGCTGGCACCCACTTCTCACTAACCCCCCTCCTTTCCCCTAACCCTATATTCCGTCGTCTCATGGAAATCCTTAATTACCCTTAAACATTTCCCACCTAACCCATACCTATCTAAGATACTCCACAAGCAAAGCTTATTTACTCGAGGATAAGCCTTCCTCAAGTCCAGAAGCCTTGCCTGTGGTTCCCTATCCCCCTGTCCTAAGCCTATAATCACCAACATATTCCCATATCCTAACCATGACCTGGGTCGCGTCTGCGGTCGACCTTCCCCTTCTAAACCCTGCCTGATTTTCATCTACTAACCCTAACTCTTCTACCTACCATCTAAGCCTCTTAGAAATAACCCTAGCTAAAATCCTACTTCCCATAACTAACAGACAACTTCCCCATCTTATAGTTATCCCTATTATTCCTATCTCCCTTCTTGTGTAGAGGCACCATTGATCCCCCTTTAATCCCTCTTCCCATCTACCTGCACTTTCCCTAAACATAAACTGAACCATTCTAACTACCTTTTCCCTATTTTTTTTAACGCTACTTGCAGTTTTAGAGAATAGCGCTAGGGTTATGCTCTTCAACTACGAGGTCTTAGAATTTTGTGTTAGGTAGGCTCGTAGGCTTCATTTACTATCACTTCTTCATTTTCCTCTTCCATCCGTGAGTGCAGCCACCGGTGCTTGTGTTCCGTTTCGTCACATTCCTTGGTAAGTGACTGTATTCACGGAGTAGCTTCTCTGCATCCATGAGCATTGTCACCGACGGTGGTAAGTGACTTTGTTCATGGAGCCACTTTCCTCTCTGACTGCTTCTTTCAGTCCCTTGTATTTAATTTCCTTTTGATGTCAGCGATATGGCCTTTGGTTCCGAAGCAGACGTTAAACCTCCTAATAAATTAATTAATTAATAACCTTTTCCCTAACTTCCCTACACGCATTCCTGATATAACCTATCCTAACCCCATCTTCCCCAGGCGCAGAATCTTTGATCTCCTTGATCACCTCCTCTATCTCCTCCTCTCCCGGCTCCTCATTCATTAATTCGTTTGCCTCTTCTGCTTGCCTGCTCACTCTTAAATCCCTAAAGTTTCCCTATCTTCCTCATACCTATCCCTCGAAACTGCCTCAAAATGTTCCTTAAATTCCCTATTTGTGATTGTAGTGCTAGCTGGTGCCTTCCATCCCCCTAGTCCAATCGATCCATAATGGCATCTAGCTAGTTTCGATGACAATGAAGAAAGCGTTACAGTATCGTTTTCAAGATTCAAATATTGTACTTGCCATGGGCATCGTTTCAGGTAGAGTATCGGTCGGTGAATTCTTTTTTGTACGTGACATCGTTCATTTCACCCACATCACACCAACGATCAGTCAGAATCACCAACGATGGGAGCTCCAGAAGATATCAACGAAACACTCCACAAAGACAAGTAATCCAGGCTAGGGGGTATGTAAATGAACGAAACAATTTGATCTCACGGAGCGACACACGCACCTCACGTCTGCACAGAATGAATGATTGATGAGCAGTAATTTTAAGACCAGACTGGTGTTTGATAGCAGTGCTTCCTACCATGGAAAGTGTTTGAATGACGTGTTACACAAGGGTCCGGACATCAACAATAAACTACTTGAAGTACTGATGAGATTCCGGGAGGGACAAGTGGGTTATTGTGCCGATATTCAATGTATGTACCATTCATTTTATGTGCAACCAGAAGACAGAGAGTTACTCCGAATTTTCTGGTGGAAGAATAATAATCCAGATGAAGTATTAGTGCCTTATAGAGCTAATGTGCACATCTTTGGTAATTGCTGCAATCCAGCAGTTGCAATATATGGCTTGCGATATGTCCCTACACTTGATCATGCTGCTTGCACAGAGAAGTCTTCCATATTTATCAGGGAAAACTTCTATGTAGATGATGCTCTGGGAGCTTCGGATACTGTACCTGATGCAGTCGGATTGCTTGATGAAACAAGAAAGGTTCTTAGCCGCTTCAACATCAGACTCCACAAGATCGCTTCAAATTATTCTCCAGAGCCCCCGCACACGAGAGTTCTTCGCCGTCCGGCGATTGACGCATGACCCTAAAATAGCATTAACTCTCGGGTATGTGGGCACACGAGCGTCTCTAGACCGCACGGCAGAGAGACGGACAATTATGAACGCAGAATAATGCGTTCCCTTGACGGATGGTGACTGCCGCATTACCAGTCAATTCTATATAATCTACGTGTGGGTGCGCACACGGACGGTTTGTTGTCGCATCTTTCAATGGTAATTGTAAGTAAATAGTAGAGATAGAAACATTTTTATTGAACATATAAGAAAAAAATTTCAGTCCCTACATATTAACAGTCAGTGAGTTACTACAAAGAAATAATGAAACGAGAAAACAAAGTTAATTCAGGTATTTCTTCATCGATCAAGCCCTTATGAATTTAATATAAACTTTTTGAATGAATATGCACCGATACGTATTGGTAACCGATATACGTACCAATAACAACTACTTTAAAATTTTGATCCGTTTAGGTATAGTGTGACTGGTTAGATAGTCTACTGTGTAACTAGTTAGGTATAGTATGACTGGTACAGGCTACATGTCACTCTCTATGCATCTGGGTTAATTTTCCATTGCGGCACACGCTCATGTGCCCTGGCCATGCGGCTGCGTTCATTTGGCGTTGCGGCGGCGGAACGCTCGTGTGCGGGGGCCCTCAGTTCTTGGTGCCTTTCCTCCAAGTGAAGTATCTGATGCTAATGAGGAGATTCAGTTTTCATCTGACTAACCGTATCATACCCTCGGAGTGATTTGGAATACTGTGAGTGACACATTGATGATAAAATTTGATCTTCCTGCTGCACACCTCACCAGAAGAGGTGTCCTGAGTTTGGTGAACAGCATATATGACCCCTTGGGAATCGTGTTGTTAAGAAGGGCTCTTAATTCATTCACTTTCATCACAGAGCTTTTATCTTTACGATAAGCTAGTCGTGTCCTCAAAACGTTTTTCTTTTAATTCAAGCTCATAGAAAATTAATTTTCTTAAGAAGTTGCCTATATATAAAATCTTGACTTACACCTATAGGGGAGAACCGGGAGCATTCGGACAGAGGGATGGTTCAGAAACATATTTATAATTGTTGGAACTACCGCTTATTGCAACTGAATGTGTTCGACGTGTTAACCGTCAGCAATTTGAAAGATCCAATGCAGAGATATAGTATTTAGCCCCCGAAGGGTAATTTACCGTTTTCTTCAATATTGATGTAATTTTTCGTGATTCAATTAGATCGTGTGTGGACTATCTGAATACGAAACTAATTCTCAATCTGAAAGATATGAATTATATCAATATTATATGTTATGTTTGTTGTGTTTAAAAAATAATACAAATGAAATTAGAAAAATGGTGATGTTTTTGATTTTGAAGTGTCATTTGGGATGGGATGAATCGGACACTTCTGTTTAAGTTGGTTCGGACGGTGTCCGAACCTTCCCTATGTATCCGATTCAGTCCACCATTACAATTTATTGAAGTAATTATTATTAAAAATAACATTCTGAACTTAAAGGGAATTATTTTAATTGACATTAGTTGCAACTTTTAATATTAGTGTATTTATTTTACAGTTTGACTATCGTATTCCTGCCTTTTCATTATAAAAGGAAAACTGATAGAGGCCGTAATAAAGAAGGTATTGAAAGCTCATTTGATGAATTTCAAAAAAGTTTATCAGTCAGAAAAGCTGCTGAAATTGGAGGTGTAGCAAGATCTTCACTTATAGACTATACTTTAAACATTGAATGAAATATTTAAGATGTAATCTACTAATTTTGGTGAATTCCAAGAAAGAGGAAATAGTTATACCCAAAGTAAAAGGCAATAGTTATACAATTTGCTTTTGATATATAGTTATTAAATATAAGGATAATTTCACCGTTATTACTCATAGGCTATCTATATTTTGTTGGAGAAAATGTTCAATCATTACAATAATATTATTATGACAATTTCAAAGACGATGAATTATTACTGTGAATAACAAGTCATTATGGTTTATTTAAATTAAATTAGTAAATCCGAATTCAATCCTATCGTTTGATTACCCAAATTTCCAATGTTTTAGCCATTTTTATGGAGTCCGAATCATCCTCACAGCTTGTCGGAAGTCTCCTTCTAGGAAGGAGCATTCGGACACTTGAATCTCTTGTCTTATAACTTTCGAATGAAGGTTTAAACTGTGAAACAGTCACAATACAAATTGAAGTAACATGATTTATCTACATACAGAAATCTTTAAATAGTAAAATTCGAATTAATTTTCGTAGTATTCAGTTTTTAACAAAAACTGTCCGAATGCTCTTGGTTCTCCCCTATATTTTTACTTCGCTGTCATTACCATTTGTAATAAGACTGAGTTATGATTTTGGAAATAAAAGCAGGGCCTGCCTGTACAGGCAGGCCTCGCTTTAATTACAAGATTACGACTCGGTTTAATTACCAAACGGTAATTAACGAGGACAAGTAGGATTATTATATATATAATTGTCACTCCTTGTTTATGCATCTCATTTTCCATGAGTTATAATGAAAGAAAATTTGTTTTAGAGTCAGAGTACTAACTTTGCAAAAGAAAACCATTTTATTCGTGAAACTTTTTCGATTTTGGCTTTAGTTTTCGAAAAAAATGAATTTTTCAATTTTCATTTTTTTTTACAAATTTTAAAAGACGACAAGTGTGTCAGTGTATATGCTAGAATGAAAACAAAGACAGTTTTAGAATCCTTGGAATATTTCGAACTAATGTACAGAGAGCTTTCCTAATTTTCCATTTTTTTTATAAGCTTTTTTGATGACTAACTAAAATTTTCAAACAAAATCCAAAATTTTCGATTTTGTTGTTGTTGTTAAGCCCCCCCCCCCCCCCCCCTCCGACCCTTAGGGAGCAGGGGGCGACCGTTTGAACGCGTCTCGGGAGAAGCCACCCGAGACAGGTGTGGGGGGTATAGGCCTAGGTGAACCCGATATCCCTCAGGAAGGCAATGACTACCTAAGGGCGGGTCCATAGGTGCTCCAGTGAGTGTGTGTTGTATGTGGTCCGATGTTGTTGTAGTGTTGGACATTGTGTGAGAATGTGGGAGATTGTCCCAGGATTCGTGGAGCAGTACTCACACAGATCCGAGTCCGCCCTCCCAATTCTGTGTTTGTAAGAAGGGAGAGAAGGGTGATGTCCACATCGGAGACGTGACAGGGTTACCCTGTCACGACGCGAGAGGTCAACCTCACTGGAGTCAATAGGAGGAGGCCTAACTCATAGAAGGGAGTTAGGTGGGAAGGAAGAAATAGCTCTGTCTGTAAGTGTAAATGTATATGTTTTTGTAGTGAAGTGTTGGGTGGGGTGTCTGGGAGTGTGTTAAATATGTTTCTGTAGTGTGTGGCTGGTGTAAGGTGTATATTTCGTGGAGACCTTCGCTCAATTTGCATGTAGTGTAATGGATGAGAGGGGCTTAGTGTAGAGGTGTAGAAGTGTGTACCCCTCATATCCTTGTGTGTAGTGAGCAGAAGGACTAGTGTCTCCTCGTGGAGGTGTGTTGTGGAGGTTGCTTGTGTGCAGCCGGTGGCAATCCGGAGTGCAGTGTTTTGTGTACGCTGGAGTTTGTGTAGGTGTGTGTTGGCTGTGTCAGGTGACTGACCAAGCTGTGTGCGCGTATGTGAGGATGGGTCTTATGAACTGTTTATATAGTGTTGTTGTGTCTTCCTTGAAGTGTCCGTAAGTAGTGTGAGTGAGGGTGCGCATGACGTTCAGTCTGTTTTTGGCTCTGTTGTTGGTGTCATTAAACGTCATGCCGCGGTCAAGTGTGACTCGAAGGATTTTAGGCGTGTTATTAATGGGAAGAGGAGTGTTGTTAAATGTTATGTTTGGATGGGTATTGTATTCACGGTTATGTGGGGAGATGAGTGTGAGGGAGGATTCGTTTGCGGAGACCTGTAGTCCGAATGTTTCTAGCCAGTTTTCTAGTGAGTAGATGCATGTTTGTAAATTGTTGGCTGCGGTCTCGTGTTTGTGGTGTTGCGACATGATGGTGACATCATCCGCATATGTAAGGGTGTGCACCGAGGTGTTTGTTGGCGTGGGAAGGTCGTGGAGGTATAAATTGAAAAGAGTAGGTGAGAGAACGGTGCCCTGCGGTACTCCGTCAGTGTAATGTCGTGTTCTGGAAGACTTGCCGTTGTAGAGTGTTTTGCCCGAGCGGCCTGAGAGGTAATTGGCAAGCCATTTTTTAAATAAGTCGTGGATGTGTGTGTTGAGTATTTTGTTAATGAGTATGTGTCGTGGAACTGTATTGAAGGCTTTACTTATGTCAAAGGCAGCTATGAGTGTCCTACTCGCAGGTTTGTTAAGCCCCGTTTACGTTGACACTCACATTGGAAGCTCACATCCACGGGCAACGGGCAAATGCACACTCAAAAAGAGTCTTGACTGTTCACATTTGAAAAAGCGTTTGGCGGGCAGATTGAGACGGTGCGAGAGTTCTTAGTTGGTATTCAGATTCGATGGCGAGAAATGTTGTTACACTGGGCAAGGCGGCAGGGCCCCTAGTGTAACAACATGAAAAAATTTATAGCACCAAAGCTATGGTGCATAAATTTCATCTGTTTCATAAACTTTATCAGATTTTTTCGATTCGTTGACTTTATTACGGTGTTAGTTCCGTATAGTTTGAATTTCAGTTTTTACATCTTCTCCATCTCTACCTAATATTAATAACTAGTGTACTATCCCGTTAAAAATAACTGTTTTTTAATTCTATGAATTTTAAGTTTTCGGAAAATATTGAGTTTTCGGAAAATCTTCAGTACCTACCTATTCGGAAAATTTTGCGTTTTTGGAAAATTTTGTGTTATGGGAAAATTTTGTGTTGTGGGAAAATTTTGTTTTGGAAAAATTGAGTTTTGGGAAATTTTTTATTTGTGGGAAAATATTGAGTTTTCCGAAAATTTTGAATTTTATAAAATAAAATTTTTGAGTGTGATGGATTTATACATATATAAAAACACAATGCTCTTTGTTATAGGTTGGATAATAATAAATTTTGTTTAATGTCATATTGCTCTCTATCTTAATTTTCTATTCTTATATGCTTTACTTTAAGATTTCCTAAGGCATTCTTGAGTCCTATATAGATTAATTAGCTGTTCAACAGCAGCTCTACTCGTTGCCATCCATTTTGCAGGAGCTTCGATGTTGACAACCTCCCCCTGGTGCATCAATGAACTGACTGAGCCACAGTGAGTGTCACTCAGAGTGTCGAAAAGAATGGCCAAGGTGAATGTTGAAGTGAGCCTCAAGTTACCCGCTGGTTTGCCCCTCCACTGCGCGTTTGCCCGCTGTTACAACACTCAGAGTGTGCAAAAGAGCCTCAATGTAAACGGGGCTTTAATTAGAGTTCAAGCCTTCGAGTGTTGTTTGTGTGAGGTGGGTAAAGAGAGTACATGTGGAGTGTTCGGATCTGAAACCGTGTTGTGAGGGGGATAGTGGGATATGTGGTGTTATGTTGTTGAGAACCAGCCTCTCGAGTATTTTGGACGGGGCAGAGAGTAAGGAAATAGGTCTATATGAGGCTGGATCTGTGGGGGGGTTTGTTGGGCTTCAGAATCGGGATGGTCTTGACTTGTTTCCATGTGTTGGGTATACTATTGTTCTGAACTGAGTAGTTGAAGATGTCTGTGAAAACCCTGATGGCGTGTGGTCCTAGATGTTTTAGATATTTGTTGGATATTCCATCAGGGCCTGTGGAGGGAGTGTTCTTAGTAGCCCGGATAGCCTCGGTCGGTGACCATTGCCGGGGTGAAGGGAGGTGTGGGGAGAAGATTGGTGCATGTTCTGTGCAGGCGACGCAGTATTTTCCTATCTATTGGGCGTGTGGGTAACCTACTTGTATTAGAATAATGTTTGTTAAGAGCGTTTGCCTGCTGTGTGCCGGTGAATATTGTGTTGTTCTGTGAAGGGACTCGTGTATTTTTGAGTGGTCTATGTATTTGTTATTGAGTACCCTAATGAGTTTCCAGAGTTTGTTTGCGTCTGAGCAGAAATTAATAGTATTTAGTGTGTTTTGCCATATGTTCTGTTGCTGTGTTTTAATTTCTGCTTCAATGTCAGTGTTGAGTTGTTGTATGCGTGTTATGGTGTCATGTGTGGGTGTGAGAGTGCGAACGTGTTTCCTAATCTGTATTAAGTGTTTAATGTTTGGTGTGAAGGTGGGGTTAAAGTGTCTGATGTTACCTGTGGGTATAAAGTGTTTGTTTGCGGTAGTGATTATGTTGGTGACGTGTTTTGTGGCTGCATCTATGGAAGAGAAGTAGTTTAAGTTAAAGTGTTCTAGTTGGTTTTCCACAGATGCAGTAAATTCGTTCCAGTGTGCTTTTTTGTAGTTAGTGAAGGTGTGTCGTTGTTTGTGTGGGTTAAGAGGTGCATGTAGGTTGTATGTGATAAGTATGGGAAGGTGGTCTGAACTAAAATCGTGTAGTGTTTTCCACGAGGAACGGAGTGTAATGTCGGGGGTGGCAAATGTAATGTCGGGAGATGTTGGTTGTGAATGTATGTTGAATGGTTTTCGTGTAGGTATGTGTGCGTCGTTGAGTATAATGTGTATGTCGAGTTGTGTAGTGATTGTGTCGGCTTGTGTGTCTGTTTGTTATGTGGTGTGCCAGGTAGGGTTGTGGGCGTTGAAATCCCCCAGGATGAGAAAGTTAGTGAGGATGTTAAGGTGTTCTAGGTGTGGTGTGTATCCTGGAGGTGTGGAGTCTGTGGGGGTATGTAAATGTTTGTTATGTTGTATGTGCGTTTGTGTATCTGCATACGTATAGACTGTAGTTCGAGTGTGGGATCTAATGACATTCGTGAGAGTGTTTCGGCAGTGTTGTTAGTGAAGGGTATATTTTTTTGGATCAGTGTGATGAAGCCCCTCCGCCTCGTGTAGGCCGATCGTATCTGAGTGTTGTGTATCCAGGAAACTTTGGTGTGATTTTGTTATTGGTGAGTTTTGTTTCCTGGATAGTGGCTATATGTATGTGGTGTTCATGTAGGAGTGTCTTTAGTTCCATGCGTTTGTTTTGAATGCCATTTATGTTAAGTTGTAGAACCTTAAGTGTGTTGCGTGGAGCAGAAAGAAGATTAGCAGGAATGACAGGGTCAGGTTGAGGAAGGGGAGGACCGGGATGGCCAGGTGCAGGAACAGGTGGAAGAACAGGCTGAGCAATAGGAGGAGGTATAGGCGCAAGAGGAGCGGGAGCGATAGCAGGAGGGGTGTTGAGTGGTATATGTGGTGGTATAGAGAGAGCAGTAATAGGTACAGGTGGAGATTGAATAATGGGAGGACTAGGAGGGCCAGTTGTAGGAACAGGTTAAAGAATAGGATAAGTGATAGGAGGAGATGTAGATGGAAGAGAGACGGTAGCAATAGTAGAAGAGACAGGAGTGGGGTTGGGAGTGTTGGGTGATGTTGTTGGAGTAATGTTGTGTGAAGGGTGACAGTTTTTACACCGCCAACCCTGTTCGATATGTCTGTGTTGGTGGACCCCAGAGCAGCGTTTATTGTAATGTGTCCAGCTGCTACAGGCTTCACACTGAATTCCGCCTGTTCGGCGGGTCCAGGGAAGACTGCACGTTGGACACGTGTAAGAGCCAGGATTGGTTCCAATGTCACCGGAGAGTAAGAGTAGAAGAGTTACAGGGGGGTAGTATGCCGGCTCACACCCCCCCCCCTTGGGGAAAAAACGCTCTGGGGCTGTGTGTGTGTGCAGGGTGGGCAAAGCCCGGGGTGACACTCGGGTCGCGTCCCCACAGAGTGAGGACGGGGTTTAAGAGTCTTTCGGACCCATTTCTGTGCCACACCGCCACCACGTGTAGGCTCTCTTCTGGGCGGCCCAAAACTGTCTTTGGTTCTCGTAGCGCGAAGTTACATATATCATACAAATTGGAGAACGATCGGTCCAAAAATAGAAAAGTTAAAAAGTCATGAATTTTGACTCTCACCCCCCCCCCACCCTTCGGACCCATCCTAGAGGGGGGGGGGGTTAAGTGGTCGTACAGTCACAAAAATTTGGGACATGAAAGCCCCCATCTAAAGACTCTTTTTCAGTAATATAAAGAAATCTGATAATTTTCACCAAAATCGATGGGTTTTGGGTTCACCTACCTAGTTCAAAACAAACGACGTTCATTTCTTTCTTTGGATTAAAAATTAGCAATTAATAAATTAAATTAAATATATGGTATAAAAGGACTATTCGAGAGTTTTGACTTAGAAATTCTATAAAGGCATATAGAATTAAATATACCTAAGCTATCAAATTTCATGGGATTTGCAGCGAAATAGTAAGAAATATTAGATACATTGATTAAAACCATAAAAAAAAATTGCGTTCAATATATTAGTCTACAAATAACTATTCATTATGTTAATTGCTTTGGATATGTATTAAAGTGATATTGGTCTCTTGTATTTAAATTTTTTCCTGGTAGTTTAAGTGTTCATTGTTTTGATCTATACAATTGCGAGTATATTCGTAGGTTTGTTTTGTCATCATGTTAAGTTGTTGTCATTGGTAGAATTGAAGTGGTTTCTGCGTGTTTTAGACAAGACAATCAGTCATGCTTAAATTATTCAATCGTAGATAGATGCAAACTGTCGATATCTGTTATAAAATCTAGTCTCTTTTGGATGCTGATTTTGAGTTATTTGATTTTTGTACGCAAAATAACTCAAATTATCAATGCTTATTGTATTGGAAATTATGACATGCCGTGTTGTTCATTGTGGTGGAACTTAGAACAGATATTTAACAGTACGAAAAATAAAAGTTTTCGAAACTGTAAACTAAAATATTGAAGGTGTTTTTAAATTAAATGTATGGATAATTCATTATAATAATTATTGTCCAGTTGTTTCAAAGATAAGCATGTTTGGCAGATTTCATGTATAGTTTGAAATTAAAATCTTCATAACACAAATAGAAAATTGTTCAGCTGCATTTTTTGTCTTCATATGAGAGAGTGTAAATAAACTTCGCTCAATTAATACATACCTACTAAAAATATGTAAGACTGTGATGGTCGGTAGAATTGACTGATGCACGTACTGATGAAGTAATATGCAATATTTTGTGATGATACTTTTTGTTTCATAGATTGATATGTGAATCGAGAATTATTGAATTGAATTGAATCGAATCGTTTAACTTTATCAGTAGTTTCTTATTGAACCATTTTTTAAATCCTGAGATCTTTTGCGCTTTTTGCAGTCTATACATAGCAAGTAAGTTTAGGTCAAACTACTAAATATAAATAGAAGAATTCAATGTAGTTTCAAGGATGACATTTTCCAAGTGATTTGGTGCAGCGATTGGCTGTAATGTGAAGTTCGCCTAAATCTCCAGACTGGAAGTATTTCAAATTGCTCTCAGTATGTCAACTGGAAGAAACGATCATGCCGCCAATCTATTTAGCCCAGTATAACCAGAGAGTAATTTCTCCCGCAGATTGATGTTTTCGACTTCTCGCGTCACTGGCTAAAGAAAAATTAAAAACACTTTGGGACATTCATTATAATTATATCCCATGATATAATAGAAATAAAGAAAATTGAAAAATCGAATTCTGATTTTTTAAAATTCTCACGAATTTAATAATGCTTCAAATAATACTGCATGTACTGTAAATAATAACATGCCATTATTTTCATATCAATTTTAACGCTAGAGGATACATTAATATTTTTTTTAAACATACAATAATTGTGACTTGATAATTTTTGTAGATTTCAATATTGGCTTTAGAAAATGAGGAAAAACCCAATTTTCAAAATTTAAATGGCATATATAAAACAATCACAAATAAAACTTGATGATGGGCACTCGTAGAGCGCATACCTTCGCCGCGCTTACAAATGACATTGACAATCCAATATTCCTTGGGTTATAAATAACCTTGACCTTTTGATCTGTTCGTTCCCAAAATCTAATAAACTGGTTCCTGGATAATGACCAATCGTCTAACTAAATTTCAGGCAATTTGGTTGAATATTTTTTGAGTTATTAATTTATAAATGACCTTGACGTTTGACCCCATTACTCCCAAAATCTTACAAAATGGCTTCTGGACAGTGACCAATCTTGCCACTAAATTTCAGGGAATTTGTTTAAATACATTTTGTGTTATGCTAATAACAACATACAAATGAATAAATGCTGCTTAAAACATAATCTTCCGAAGTCTATGAAGGTAATAAATACGCAACAATTAGAAACGAGTAAAAATACGTCAAGTTAGTCTTGTTTATTATGTTATTGCTGCAGATCTCATGTTAATATCTTTTGATGGTTTATGAACTTTTAACGAAGATTTTGTTTTCCTCACAGTGTGTGATGTAATAAATAATGGTCTGCAAACCTGAAATCAATTTATTGAATAAAACAACTTGGGAAATTTGGTAGAAAATTAAAACAAGACTTTTCCAAAAATGAACATTAAACGTGAACGATGAAAAGTTCCATTTGGGTCACTTTAAAGGTGCGAGTAAATCAAACATTAGTAATGTGTTATTTAATTGAATCAGCACAATTAATTATGTATCATGACTAGTGTACTTTCACGTTAAAAAATAAATGGTCTTCTACAATACTTTATACCCGTTATTAGGTTACTTTTAGTGAATTCAATTACAATTCATTTTTCTGCCTAAGCTGATCAGTCATTCTATCAACAGCGCCTCATAAAGTTGGTGTAAATAAGAAAAAATCAAAGAAACAGTAATTGAAAAGAAAAACTATTAATAAATTGCGGCAGTATCATTGATAGGGGGTCACACTAACGTTGATAATTAAAAATATAAAAATTTTGACCCTTGAGTGTAAAAAATATGCAGTTCATAATATTAATTGAACTCTAACCATGAATGAACAACAGGTACTGTACTACAGTATGGGCCACAAAAATGTTTCCGCTTTTTCAAATACTTATAAATCGTCAACCAATGGACAAAGAAACTGTATCTTGGTCTCTTTTTCACCACCTCTTATTGTAATATTAACAGATGAAAACTATTTTTAACTGATGGACATTGTTTAAGAACAGGTAAGCAAAGAGTGAGGACCGTGATTATATTTGTCGTTGCGCGAAGGTCATTCTCAGAGCGAACTCTGTGATTTTACTTACTAAAAGGCAGTGAATAAAAGGGAAAAAATATTATAATGGTAGTCATCATATTGCAGGGTGCTTACACTCCTTCCTTGGAAACTATTTGGAAATAGAACAACTTCAGTGACATTTTGATCTTATTGAAGTTTTCACTCGGAATATTCGTTCTTCGCTTGTTTATTGCATGGTTAGATCCGCTTCACACTTGCATTTTTAACACCGCGGAAAAAAGCTCTTCTTAAAATGTGTTTACACTTGTGTTTTTTTTTATCGCTGATAGAAAAATCACATTAAATTTTTACTTCAACGATAAAAAAACGCATGTGTGAACACATTTTAGGAAGAGCTTTTTTTCTGCGCTGTTAAAAATGCAATTGTAAAACGAGCCTTAACCATGCAATGAACAAGCGAAGAACAAATATTCAGAGTGAAAACTTCGGTGAGATCAAAATGTCACTGAAGTTGTTCTATTTCCAAATAGTTTCTAATGAAGAAGTGTAAACACCCTGTAATAAAATGTCTACTATTATATATTTTTTCTTTTTTATTCACTGCCTTTTAGTAAGTAAAATCACAAAGTTAGCTCTAAGAATAACCTTCGCGCAATAACAAATATAATCACCCTCACTCTTTGCTTACCTGTTCTTAAACTATGTCCATCTGTTCAAAATTGTTTCCATCAGTTAATAGTACAATAAGAGGCAGAGAAAAAAAGACAAAGAAACAGTTTTTTCCTCCATTGGTTAACGATTTATAAGTATTTGAAAAAATGGAAACATTTTTGTGGCCCATAGAGTATAGTACATATAAAATTGAATAAAATATAGGAATATAAATATACGTAATTGAATAAATATATTTATATCAATATATTCCTGTGCGTATCATGGCTATATTATTAATGTTTAATACCCGTCGTGTAAAAGTGGACACTAAGTAAATACAAACACGAACGACGGATATTATTACAATAGACTACATAGTGTACTTACTCTTTAAGAATAACGTGCTCTCAATCGCATCACTATCAATATTTGTGTAATTTAACTATCTACACTTTGGTCCGTACCCTCAGATTTAATTGAAGTTATTATTAGAATAATGACGATAATATTATAATTATCAGTATCATATGACTATATGGTTGTGACCATTTGTACTTAAAATCATAGATCTTCAAGAATATCATAGACGAGAAGAAATGAAATGGTATCAAATACCATATACCACTGGTTTAAAACCTTTCAAATAGTCTTTAATTCAATCCGTCTATAATATTTCCAAGATCTAGCTATGATTTTAAACGCATATTGTCACCACCCTACATATGACATAGACTCATAGAGTATAAATATTTCATGACAGAGTTTGTAAATTATCTTTATAAGCTTACACTGGAGATTTTGAATAATTTCAATTTAAGTTAACGTAATTATTTTTTCCACTCACATAAGAATATAAGAATTGGTAATTAAGAATTATTTCAGAATATTACTTAAACGTGACAGACCACAGACAGACAAAAAAATAAAGATAAGCAAACTATTTATTGGGGGCGATATACTTTGTTCATTTAACTCTAAAGAGTGATTATTAAAGAAAAGGCAATTTAATCAGATAAAGCGTCATATTATGATGTATCGCACAACAAAAACATTGTGCGTAGAACTTTTACAGGGTGGGGCGTAAGTTTGGAAGCAATTTTTCAAACATTAATATAATTCTTAAAAATAAGTTCCTAAGTAGGTGATAGGGTTTGAGCTATAGTAGAGACACTACATTATGAAGTGCCAGTGTTATTTTTTTACAAAAATTTAGTCAATTCAAAAATGTCAGACAAAAGAGAAGCCATTATTGCTCTACACAGTGCCGGGAAGTCAGATTCCGTCATTTCAAAGACTCTCTCAATAGCGAGATCGACTGTTTGGAAGTGTGTGAAGCGTTTTAATGAGAGAGGAGACTTGACTGATCGTCCAAGAAGTGATAGACCACGCTCGCAACGCACCAAACAACTGATAAAATGTGCCCGAGAGAAGATCAGGAGGAACCCGAAAAGGTCAATACGATTGTTAGCCAAAACAGCTAATGTGAGTCCCAGAACAATGAGAAGAGTTGTCAAAGAAGACCTAAAGATGTCCTCTTTCACCCTCCAAAAGAGACCGACTCTGTCAGAAGCTGTAAACAAAAAGAGATTGGAGAGGAGCAAAGCACTTCTGAGAGAATTGAAGTCTGCACGGCTGGTGAAATTGTTTGGTCTGACGAAAAAATGTTCACAGTGGAAATGGCTCTCAACCGGAGGAATGGCAGAATAATTGGTAAAAATGCGAAAGATATCCCATACAACCAAAAAAATGTCCACAGAACCATGAAATCTGCTTCAGTAATGGTCTGGGCCCCCGTTTCAGAAACTTGGAGATCTCCTTTAATTTTTGTGGAACAAGGCGCCAAAATCAATGCTAAATGTTATATTTCGAATATTTTGACGCCAATGTTGGAGTCAGCTAAGGATCACATCGGTAATGACACTCTATGGAGATTTCAGCAAGACGGCGCGACTTCACATACTGCAAATGTCACTCAAAACTGGTGCCATGACCATCTTCCACGGTTTTGGTCCAAAAAAATGTGGCCTCCCTGCTCCCCAGATGTTAATCCTATGGACTTTTCGGTATGGTCCATTCTTGAATCAAAGGCCTGTGGTAAATTCCATCGCAGTGTGGATGATTTAAAGCGTTCGCTCCAGAGATCTTGGAAGGAAATTTCACAAGAACAGTTGCGTGCCGCAGTAGGAGGAGTTCGGAGGAGATTTGAGGCTGTTATTAAAAACAAGGGGGACATTTTGAATAAATTTATGATTTTTGAATTCTTAAAACCCTTATGTAATAATACATAACTGTAAATTATTAAATATATTTTTAGTTGGATTATAATATGCACTTTCATTTGCTTCCAAACTTACGCCCCACCCTGTATATACCTGTGCCAGTGCGCCTGTGTGTAATATATAATTAGAATTCTAAAAATAGTTTACTATTTTGAATTGTTTTATTTTGGTAAGGATACTTCCCTATAACGTCTCAGTGTATGGGCTCTAAGTGATTAGGATCCTACTCTATAAAGTATTTTCAGATTCCTTTCTCTTTATATATCTCTTTCTACTAAATACTCATGGTACCATGCCCTAGAACCACCTTGCCACTATGGTTCCGACCTCAGGCCTCTGGTCCAAGCTTAACTGTATTTAAGGGTAATAATGGTAAAGTAATTAACACTTAAAGAGATTATATTCATTGGTCAAGCACATGTTATTACAAAGAATATCTCCACTAGAACGCTCGCAAGTTAAGGTCTCAAATAACTACGAACAGGAGATAAGGTGTGTAGCTCACGAGAGTGAATCGGTAACTTGATGTCTACCTACGAACTAACTCGTTCATTCTACAAAGCTTACATTTATAGTGACATACTAATGACGTACTAACTATATCAAATCATTACATCACATATCTCCCCCTTCCATTTAAATTGAAAATGATTTTTAAAATATTTATTTCAAAACTTCATTTTCAATTAAACAATTCTAAAATTTAAAAACATAAATCCCATTTTAATCAATCCTAAAATTCAAAACATTAAAACTCAAATTGAAAAATTCTGAAATTCAAATTGAACAATCATAAACATCTAACCTATAACTGCAAGAATTGTAAACATTTATTAATGGTTTAATTCTATTTCTAATAATTCCTTTCTTCCCCTATTTTTATTTCCAAAAAAGAAAATATACTATGTATATAAAATATTTCAAACTTACATATAACATCAAAAATAGTATGAATACACATCAAAACTGAACTTAACATATTGTGACATTCTTGCTTTAAACAATCAATAAAATTATTTCAATTTAACTTGTAAAATTTAATTTGATTCAAACAAACATTCAATTCATTTTTTTTTCTTTTACGTTAGCTTTAATAAAATTATTTTACTTTCCAAACAAATATTAAATGTCACACTAAAAATAAACAATGTTCCTTAATTATTCATAGATTAAAATTTTTGACGTTTTCTGACATGATTATAAATTTATTTAAAAAATTATTTTTAATAAACATATTACGTCATAAACATTATATGAAATTCCTTAATTTCATTCAAATTCTGAGTCGTTTTATTTTAAAAGCAATTATAATTTCATAGATACTCAATATAATTATCCAAATTGGTTCACTGACCTCTCTAAAATATTCTAAAAATTAACATTGATTAACAATCATGCAATTAAAATTAACATCCTTCCGTTAAAAAATAGAATTTCTTTTTTTTAATTATTTTATTGAATAAAATTTACTATTAAATTCTTTCTTCAGAAAAATTTAAAGTTCGTTCAATATTTTACTGCAAATTAGTTATAAATATAACCTTTTCATTTATGTATATTAATTTAAAAATTGTTCATTCCTGCAAATTCCTAATTTATTCTGACTCTAAAATTTTCTAATCATGCATCAAAATCTAATTAGTATTTCAAAATGAAAAAATATTTATTTCTAAATATTCACTTCTAAATATTCACAAATATTCACAGTATGAATATCAATTCATCTGTATTCAATTCATATTATGCTCACCTAGTAGACCGCGTACTTCTATTAAGTAAACATGCTGAGTCATCAATTAAAATAATAATTAAATGCTGTGTCGGTAGTTTTTGTTACGATTCAAAGATTAATCTGCTGATCATTAAAAAGCTATAAAAGTTCTTGATAACTTTCATGTGGTTGTGTGGATTTGTGGTTCTTTTTGTTTCTTGACTCCTTCGATGTGGTAGGTGTCCTTCCTAGCGTTACGTGCATGACTTGATCAGCAACTGTTGTATCTTCGTTCTCCATCTTTCTCCAACACTGTAATGGTTCTTCTGCTGTCCGTTCTTCTTTCTTCGTTTTTTGAATTCTGTAAACAGAGAAAATATTAGCATTTGTGACCCCTGGCATAAATATTTTGTATTATAATTTATTAATCACCCATAGTGATTACTTATTTTCAAATTCACTCTTCAGTATTAATTTCATTTTCTTTGCGAATTCATAATATTAATATCATAGATATTTTAAATATAGACGTAAGTTAATTTATAATCTCATCATTTTTCCTGATTAATGTCTCATTAATATTGCTGATCGATGCAATACTCTTTTATCCTATAAACTGAATAAAACATCTATCACTCTTTTGCATTGTGATATTATTTTATTCCACACACATTTCCTTTCGTGTAACCGTGTCTGCTTTTATTATTTATGCTGACCCATTCTTACTTCTCACATTCATGTTCTTACACCGTGATACTTACTTGGATCACCGGATGTCTATTTATTAACCGACTCAGACATCTTGAACTATCAACAATGTCTGCTGTCTGAAAATTCCTAGATTACAACTGCTTTTTCGCAAGATAAATTAATACATAATGGCATTTTATCCGTCACTAGCAACATTTAATCTTTTAAAATAGCAATCCCTACTATTCTATCCACTGGTACAGTAGATACACTGACTTTACTAATCACATGCATTCATCTCTACTGCACTACTCAGCGTCATAGTAGTTTCTTTAATCGCACCTTTGCGATATTGTTATTAACCCTTAACTCATATCACACTGGTTACTCATAACATTCTTTAAATAACGTGTTCGACCTTTTATCGAACCTCTTTACGGTTTCACTTACCGCTATAACTCATTTGAGAAAATCAAACTTTCTCTGATTCTGTGGTTTCAGCTTTTCCACGAACTATACGTTACGGTTTCAGTTCTACCGAAAACTTTCCTGAGAAAATCAAACTTTCTCCATGGTTTCAGTTTACCACAAACTCCATTACGGTTTCAGCTTTACCGAAAACTTTCCTGAGAAAAATTAACTTCTCCATGGTTTCAGCTTACCACTAACTACTATACGGTTTCAGCTTACCGAAAACTTTCCTGAGAAAAATTAACTTCTCCATGGTTTCAGCTTACCACTAACTACTATACGGTTTCAGCTTACCGAAAACTTTCCTGAGAAAAATTAACTTCTCCATGGTTTCAGCTTACCACTAACTACTATACGGTTTCAGCTTACCGAAAACTTCATTTAACCCTAATTTTAACGTGACATGCACGGAGTTTCACAAATAACCACCTTCTCTAATCACTCACTTAAACATTTTTTTTCTTTCTCCCGTCTCCTTTATCCCTACTTACTGGTTTCATTCCAAATTGAGTCAAACTGACAGTTGCCATATTCTTATTTAACTCATACTTAATTGCTATAAATTTTCCTCCTAACAACACATTTAAACTTCAAGAACTCTCTCTCTCTCTCTCTCCCCTTTCTTTTTGAATAACAAAAGATTAGTGATTATCATATATTATTTTTTCATAAAAAAAAATCGCCACATATTCTACTTTATCTATGACTTATTTTATCAATCGTTTTGAAAAAAAAAAATTTATACTGATTATATTCTACTAATAAGATAATCGTCTGCACTGGGAAAATTAATAATTTAATAATATCAAAAAGTAATGGATGACTTATCTTTTTTATTCCTCCTCAGCTCCTCTTCTTGTTCGTCTGTGTAGAATTTCTAACTGGGTATATGACTACCATGCAGTTACTGGTGACCTGGTTACTGTCACTGTTCTTATTTAACTTTTATACTTAAATTTCTCACTAAAATTGTCAAATAGTATTCACACCTTCAACGTGTTAAAAATCTTCTCGTTTTATCACAAGTACTATCGTTGTAACTTCACGAAACTTTAGTTGGTGTCTGTGCTCAAGGAGTTAACTGCAAGACTGATCAGAAGATGTTGACTAGAATGACACTACTTGCGACTGTGATTAGAGGATGTTTACTGCACGGTGGCTACCTGCGAACTGTGATCAGGAGATGTTTCCTGAGTGGTGGCTACCTGCGAACTAACTCGTTCATTCTACAAAGCTTACATTTATAGTGACATACTAATGACGTACTAACTATATCAAATCATTACATCACAGAGTTTTGTTGTAAACAATACATTTTCGGGTTAATGAAGTCTGGTGGGTTTCTATTATTGCGTTCATAATCTTGAGCACAGAATAAAGTATAACATGGTAGGGATGAACGCGGACCAGCCCGACCCGGGTTGGCCGGTCTGAAGTCCTTACTCTAGGTACTGAACCCGACTTTGACTGGCCTACTAATCCGAATGACTCTAGTTACATAAGGCCATACCTTCATATACCTCTAAGCATCTTCACAGGAAACTACTAATGAGCTAAGACCCCGTCCATAACATGGTTGGCTCAAACCACATGAATCTCTAATTCGTAAACTAATTATTATTAGATCACATAGAAAATATTCATTAATTATTACGAGTATTTGTAAGCTGTCTTTACACATCATTAAATCTTTTATTACTTCGTGGGAAACATACATTGACTCTAAAGACAGCTAGACGCATTTTATTAGTTTAAGACTTATTTCAGATCTATGAGTTTCTAATATAATTTTAGCTAATTCAGAATGCTACAATTTTATTTTATTTTATTTTGATTAACTTATATACTGAATTACAGAGTATTTAATAAGGGTTTAAAATAAGTATAGCCCCGTATTAAAAACTTGAGGGATTAAAGTGTAAAAAACAGGAATGGTTTAAAAAGTTACATGGTATTTAGTTATAAGTTAGGAAAAAGCTACAAAGATAGTTAGGAACTAGTTAAAAAATTGGCTATCACCAATACATAAATCATCCCAGTATTTCTTATAACAAAATACTAGTACAGCTTTTTAACGAATAATCAGATATTTGTAATTTTAAAAAAGTGGGGGACTCATTAAAAATTTTGCTAGCTTGTAAAATAGCAATCCTTTTTTTTTATTTTCAATTTCCAGTCTAACTGGAGGAAAACAAATTTAAAAGTACAGGTACTATGGTCATGCTAAAACTTACTAAAATACCTTCTTAACAAACTAACATCATCAAACTTAAAGCACAAACTTATTTCAATAAAAAATAATTACAAAGATAATCAATTTTTTAAAGATTTGAGATTAATTAAAGAACATTTCACCCCTAAAAATTAGAGGAGCATGATTGACACTGTATTTTACTTTTAAGATTATATGTAAAATTTTATTCATTGAAATTTGTGTTTTATTAGGGTTCTAGGGGAGTTGAGGCGGGGCGAATTGCAAATGGGTGGATTGCCACTGGGGGAACTGCCCCTTTGGGGGAACTGCCCCTTTGGGGGAATTGCCACTGGGTGAATTGCCCATGTGGGAGAATTGGCACTGGGTGAACTGCCTATGTGTGAAAATTGCCACTGGGTGAGCTGCCCATGTGAGTTAATTGTCAATGGGTGAATTGACACTGGATGAATTGTACGTGCCGATGATACCTGTACGTATGATACCTGTACGTGCCGATGATACCTTAAATTGTTAAACCCTTGAAAATGTACAGTGATAAAATTCCTTTCAATATGTCCTTATTCGACATTCGTGCTATCTCTGTTCATAATTTTCGGCTGCACCCAACAATTGGGCCCCATAACGAATGAGCTCAGAAAAAATTGGACAGAAGACACAATAAAGAAGTGTTACTTTTTTATTACTAGGGCAGTGACAATATTATCTTTGAAATATGCTTTATAGTCTCTAAAAATATGTTTATAATTTTTTAATTCGATTGATATACTTGATAAGGTATTCATTAGTATAAGCTGCCCATTAAATCACATTTGGATGCTAATGAAAATCTTTGAAGTATTTAAATAAGTCGTATTAACTTGAATCATGTCATGTGGATCCATTTTTTCGTGACATTGAACTAAAGAAAATTTAACAGTTTTAGGAATAAAATGAAATTATGAGAATACATTTTGAAATACTGATTTATAAAACTCTTCTATATTGAACACTGAACAGTGAACAGGTTTCAAAAATTCACATTAACTTTAATTCGACTTGTATGTTACAATAATTTCAGCAGGTCTTGGTGGAACACGGCCTTCTTTAAATACCAACATTCTTATTTTCTTTTGTTCTTCATCTAAAATAGCAATATTCTTATTTTCTATTGGCTACAACCTAACTCATTCACTTTACAGGAGTTCACTATATAGACTCATATAGAGGTACTGTAATCCATCTCAGAACAGAAAATTATAGTAGTTTAAAAGTATAATAGTATTTATTCATGAAAAGAATATGCTCTATTAAAAAATATATTTTTTCATAACGAGAATATTTTTTCCATATGAAGAATATTCTTTATTTTAATTATGCTCAAGACTATATTTTTATGCAAAACACATAATATCGCATCCCTAGTTATTACAGTAGTAATGGTCTTTAATTAAGTTAATACATTAGACTCTGAAAAAAATGGGTAAATAATATAATTGTCTTGGGGCCCAATTGTCCGGGGCCTAATTGTCGTGGGGCCCAATTGTCCTGGGTCCAACTGTCGACGGGCCCAAATGTCGGCCCACGCTTATATTAGGGGAGGGGGTTACACCTAAACACACGGGTCATGTGTGTGTTTTGTTCATCTCGTGTACGTAGTGATGCAGTCAGTGAGAGTTCACCCAGTGGCAATTCACCCACATGGGCAGTTCACCCAGTGGCAATTCACCTACATGGGCAGTTCACCCAGTGGCAATTCACCCACATGGGCAGTTCCCCCAGTGGCAGTTCACCCAGTGGCAATTACACCACATGGGCAGTTCACTCAGTGGCAATTCCTCCAGTGGCAATTTGCCGTGCACCTTTATTAGTGTGGACTGGGTACTAGGGTAGATTCGTTCATAGATAATAATTGACTGGATGGTACATTTTGAATGAGTACATATAGGCAAGTGAATGGTATATTGCAGGGTACAGGAACATAACGGGTATAGTACCTAGTAGACAACGCAAAAATATGACGTCACCAAAACAACACATTACTTGTTTGTGACCAAGCGGCTCACAATTCTTCGTATTTGCATATGAATAATAATGGAAATACAATTTGACTAATTCTTAGTTAGTAATTGATAAGAAAAAAAATTAAATTTAGAAGTGACTAAGTTTAAGTGGGTTGTCTTATGTTTCAAAGTATGGCCAGAGTCGCCATTTCCAGTCACCTGGTGGTCATATTAAACTAGATTAGATGAGCTGATTACCATACCCTATATGTTACTGTATCCTGGTATATTGTAATAAGGGCAGGTTTATTGAGGGAAGGTGCAGAGGCATAAATATTGTTTGTTTTTGGCTAATTTAATACAAATATGGGTACAATGGTATAAAAAATTTCAGTTTGTTGTAGATAAAAACACCCAGATATTTAAAAACTTCCACCTTTCGAATATTACATTATTAAATATACAGGTGGATAGGATGCTGTTTAGGATTATTATTTCTACAAAATCCAGATTTTTTTTAATTAATAAAAAAAAAACGTAGTGGATGATAAAATGGGACATAGGTCCTAATCAGATTTCTAAGGTCAGATTTGTCGTTACTGAATGTGTCAGAGCAGAGAGAATGGTTTTATAATTTAAATACATATATAGGAGCTTTTTCTTCAGCATACTATAAGGTCGCAGTACTATGAAAGTGTGAGTTAATTTAGATCATGAACAAAATTAATATAGAAATTACAAAATATCGGATTAGTCTATCATGCAAGACCTATGCACCAACCTTCCGAGTCAGGGTATTGTAACCGGCTCTAGGACAACTGCCATACGACAAACTGCCATGTGGTTAACTGCCGTGTGAACAACTGTCATACGACAAACTGCCATGTGGACAACTGTCATGTGTACAACTGTCATACGACTAACTGCCATGTGGTTAACTGCCATGTGAACAACTGTCATACGACAAACTGCCATGTGGACAACTGTCATGTGTACAACTGCAATACGACAAACTGCCATGTGGTTAACTGCCATGTGAACAACTGTCATACGACAAACTGCCATGTGGACAACTGTCATGTGTACAACTGCCATACGACAAAGTGCCATGTGGTTAACTGCCATGTGAACAACTGTCATACGACAACCTGCCATGGGGACAACTGTCATGTGTACAACTGCCATACGACAAACTGCCATGTGAACAACTGTCATACAGACAACTGTCATGCGGACACCTGCCATACGGTCATCTGACATCCGGACAACTGCTATGCGGACAACTGCCATGCGGACAACTGCAATGCAGACAACGACAATGGAGACAACGGCCATGCAGAACAGCCATGTAGAAAACTGCCATGCAGACAACTGTCATGTGAACAACTGCCATGCAGACAACGGCCATGCAGACAACTGTCATGTGGACAACTGCCATGCAGACAACCGCCATGCAGACAACTGTTATGAGGACAACGACCGTGCAGACAAGTGCCATTTGGACAACTGTCATGTGGACAACTGCCATTTGGACAACTGTCATGCGGACAACTGCAATGCGGAAAACTGCCATGCGGACAACTGCCATGCTATACATTGTAATTTTGTATTGGGTGATTTTTAATGCGCTTGAAAACTTAATCTTTCAAAGATTGAACATATTTTAAGTACATTATTATTTCAACCTAGAAATTTAGTATAAGAATGTCTGAAATTGGTCATGAAGAAGTATACAAATTAATATTGACGGTAGATTCAGAATTAAAAGTTGTAGTATAGTGTTTTTTTTTCTTTTGCAAGACTTTGAGCCCCCACTAGGAATATTTGAAATAAGAATTTAGAGGAAACAAATATATTTTCTTGAAAATAAGGCTTGGTACTTACATTTCATGTAATACAAACTTATTTGAAACTCATTCAAAACACCTTCTAAAGAAGGTGTTGGAAATCAAGACGCTCTTCCAGTCTTCGTCACCTTCTTAATTGTTACTGCGTCATAATTTGCACCAAACAGCTTCACACACTAAATTCTATCATATCACGAATGGATTGAAGTTTTTCCGAATACAAAATATTTTGTGTTGTAGCCTAGAAATGGAAATCAAGAGGATTGAGTTCATACTGAGTGCAGCCCAGAACCAGAAGATCTCAGTGTCTCTTCTGGTAACTCGTCCTTGAAAGTTTTCTTCTTAATTAACAGCTTAGCCACTCTTGTACATTGAGATGGAGCAACTTCTTGCATACAATAGAGTCTGCGTCATGTTGCAGTGGCTCAAAAAAGTTTGCCACAATTTGTCTTTCTGCAAACCATTAACAGAGTCACAAGGGCCGTCGTCATCGATGAATGCTTGGACAATAGAATTTTCCGTCCACAAACGCAATAAATATCATTACTTTTTGTCATTTCTATTGTTTCATTCGACAATATAATGTGGATTCTCATCTGCAAATTATGACGCAGCAATAATTAAGAGAGTGACGAAGAGTGTCTTTAAGCGCTCAAGACTTTAACTACAGGATTCTGGCGACCATTTTCAACACATTTTGTAGATAGCCTTTAGAAGTGTTTTCAATGAGTTTCAAATAAGTTTGTAATACATTAAATGTAAGTACCAAGCCTCATCTTCAAGAAAATATATTTGTTTCTTCTAAATTCTTATTTCAAATATTCCTAGTGGGGACTCAAAGTCTTACACAAAGAAAAAAACACGCTGGATACTAAATTTATTTCTTTATTAAATTATTTTCTTTCACATTTAACCCATTAAGCCCCTTAAATAATCAAATGGTTGAAAATAAAGTTAAACTCTGTAGATGCAAAACTTCTTTTCAAACATTTCACAGTACAATTATTATACAAAGAATAGTACAAACACAAGCATACAGGTTTAAAATATCCGGTGAGTGTGATTTTGCATTTATTATTTATTAATTTTCCACTGGGTTAATTAATATTTAATATTTTTTGTTTTTAAGAAACTACCTTTCCGCTAGATTCAGAATTAGAAACTGAAGTAGTAATTTTTTTACTTCTTTGTTATATTTTTTCATTCAAAAAACACCTTACTTGGTAACTTTGAAATTTCTTCTTTTCTATGTTTCAGCTCCTACTGATCACAAATGCACGCATTACAAGTCTTATAAATATTTAAAATGTGTCAAAATATCAGAATAATTGTTACTGAATTAGGTTTAATTAATTTTTTTATTAAAATAATAACAAACCAAAATTGCAATTAACCTATATATCCCAGTGTTGCGTGAACTTAACTCTTAAAATAATAAGAGGCAAAATTATACTCACTATAAATTTTAACCTGTAAAGCCTATGTTTGTACTATTCTTTGTTTTCTGAAATATTTGAAAAGAAAGCTTTGAAAATATTGATGTTTACCTTTTTGTCAATCATTTGATTATTCAAGGAGTTAAATGTGGAAGAAAATGAATGTAACAAAGAAATATATTTAGTATTACTTCAATATTGATTTATTATGTTTCTTCATTCACAATTTGGGACTAAACAGTTAACATTTTTACACTAAATTTTTTAAGTTAAAATTAAATTGTAAATAATTATATCAATATATAATAATACACTTGTTCAATCAATAAAAGGTTAAGTTTGCAAACGAATTACAATTCACCCAATACAAAATTATAATATATAGCATGGCAGTTGTTATACACTAGTGTAGCGAACCCAAGATCCAAAGATATGCTACGATAAGATACATTATCCTCGCTAATTTATGTTTCAAAAGGGTTTGCTCTGCCATCTAGTTTCGAAAGCGAGAAATAGAATTGGTATGCAGTAAGGATAATTGATGTATCTTGTGAGCGTGACGTCATAACAGCAACACTCTAAAATCATATTTAAGACAATAAAGGAACGTAAGATCATATAAAAACTGTTTATTTATTTCCATTCATATTATTCACACTGATTAACTTTAATTTTCTATTTATGTGTGCTGCCTTGTTGACGTCATGGTCACAAATCACTGTTTGTGACAACAGCTCACAAAGCTTTACTCTTCAGTACCTCTTCTAGTAGGAAATCTAATATTGATAGATAGTGACAATCGTGTCGTAAGCAAGGGAACAAATATAAAAGAACTAGGGATTTAGCAGGTTGAATAATTTGAGCAAATGCTTTTGAAACAGAAATTGGCCAGAGTAGTGCATCTTATTGTAGTATGCTATCTCTGCTAGTACTCCACGACACCCCAGTCTCTGCAATAAGCCCTCAGTAGCACAGTCAATCACAAGTAGTAGTATTGAATACCATCATCGACTGGCAATCCAAACAAAAAATCAATTTTTAACATCTCCCTAACAAACTTACAAGTAAAGCTCGTAGATACAACGGACTATCTCAAAACGGACACCCTCTAATAAAGGACAAAAAGTATCAGTTCTGAGAGACACTCATCTCCTACATTTCAAAACGGACGCCCAACGACCTCTTTAATAATATATTTAACAAAAATTTTGTTAGTCAACCAAGTAGTTGTTATATCTATTATATTCAGAGGTTTTGCAATTTACAATCAACATTTAATGTATTGTTTTTCAGATTTTCAGTAATTTGATTTAGTTACCCATTTCCATGACATTTTTTGTTTAAAAATATGATAAAAAAGGTAACTGAATCAGAATTTTTAGACTTAACACATAAATTCAGGCAGAAATTCCGTGCTGTCGAAGAAACAGAGTAAAAAGTGATAAGTAGGTCTGTGAAAATATGCACTGCATAATATGCATGCACCATATGCACTTAAAAATTTGTGCATATATATATGCATTTAATATTTTGTAAATGCATATATTTTTATGCATTTGCATTTAATTTTATGCATCTGTATAAATTTAACGAGTAAATTTGTAACATAACTCTTACATAAGTTCCTCAACTGGTGTAATAAGCAAATAATGAAAAAAAAATTGTGTGGGTTACACTTAATCATTACAAATTTACTGATTGAGGTTTCAAATCTGAATTTTCTTGTTATCAGCTAAAATGTTCTTGTATTGAGAAAATACTCTCGATATCACATGGTACGAGTGGTGCGGTAAAGAAGTCATTTCAAGTTCGTTTCATGATGACGAACTCTTTTATAGTAGAAGAATCATTCATCATTTTTGCGCAAACCGGTTTCTTAAAATTATAATTCTGGATTACCTTTTTCGAGAAAAGTATACAAAATCATCTGAATAAAAAACATACAATTTTTTAAATAATTGATAAGCACATTATTATATGCTTATATTTAGTGTGCGTACTTTTGCTATCAGAATGCGTATATTGATTTTTCGTAGAACTTGATTCAAAACGCATTACACTGAGCAGCCAAACGGTCCGGAGATTATATTTATAATTTGATAGTAAATATCGTACCATAATGACCTATTTGACGTTATATTTATTGCTATATATTTGTATAGTTCCGATTTCTTTAACTATTTTTTAATAAATAGTGAATCGTAGTTTAACTCTTTCGAGTCTTCTGACATATACGGGGGTCCTCGCATACATATTTCCCCATCTCAAATCATTGGTGGGATTCAAGGGGCTCTCGCGAACTATTTACAAGACAGTTTGAATCCCTCCACTGAATGTAGGCTACCTCTTTCTCACAAGGATTACAAAATAGAGTTCCATCAACTACATTGTATTCCTCAATTCCCGTTCCATGTTAAAAATTCTTTTATTTATAACTTTCTCCAATTTAAACATTGTTTTAATCAGTATTACAATATTTTTATTTCTGGTGAATGATGCTACAATTTTGTTACCATGAAGTACATCAATACGTATTTTAAATTTTTTTACGAAGCTCTACAGGATTATAGCGCTATACTTACTTTGCACAACTATAATCAAAGGAGCCCTATTTATGCAGTATGTATTATGGGGAAAACAATTATGAATACAGTTAGAATATTAGTTGCAAAAAACGTGGATTTTTCAGTCAATATATTGATATTTGGCACCGTTGCTTAGGATAAGCCCCGCCTTTTTGTAGTAACTGGAAAAGATGCCAATAAATAAATAGTAAATGACAATAGAGATACCAATTAGTGAATTTTAATTGAATATTCAAAGATGGTGTCAATTAAATTATGTCATAGTAATATACAAACTTAAAATTCGATTTAAGTAATTGAAACTATTAGTTTTCCACGAAATATCAATATATATTATTGTTTCGCTGAATATAATACTTGGCGTCTATTTCTCATACATTTTAAACGTGTGTGTAACTACGGTAACAGGGACTTCATATTCTGGTAAGCATGTGGTTACTCTGATCTAGACCTGGGTAGAAACAGATTAAATAATATATCTAATTATGATGGAAATAAATGAATCTAATTATGATGGAAATAAATGAAGCTAATTTTTTCATTCATTTATTGTCTTTGAATTGATTTTCAATTCATCTTCTTTCATCTATATAAGTAAAAAAAATAACTTCTGCATAACACAACCAATTGTTTGTTATTCTTAAATTTACTATCTATCAACTTTTCATTTATTAACCTAGGAAGGAAGGTTAAAACTAAAATTAAAGTTTAGTTTTTACATTCAATACACTCTAAGAGCATCATATAAAATCTGGAATATAGTGAATTCCAATCATTGCTGAATGCTGATACCAGCTACGAGAACAGCGTAAAAACATCTCCTGTATTTTCTTAGGGATTCCGTAAAAAACGTTACTAATCATGTAAATTCATCAGATTCGTCTGGACTCTGAAGCAAACATCAATTTGCAGCCCAATAAGGAAACTAATTACGAAATTCTTCTTTAATGATTGAAAATTGAAAGATTTCCTTAGGATTTCCATTTATTTTTTACAGAGGAAACACCTCTTTGTTCTTATTTTTGATGGACGAGAAAGAGTTGACTTTAATACCTCCATAAATATATTTATATTGATAACACAAATATTGTACAGATATTTTTTTAATATATAGACTATTTTTCTCTAAATACTTATGTAAAAAATTGAATCACACCATATTTTGTATTCAAAATGTTTAACAAACTCGTCTTTTTTTATTATGTAATAATAACACATTAAATTGCTAGCCCGTCATTTAATTCCAACCCAAAAACAATTTCCACATTCAGTTTTAATCGGACTAGGGGTTCAAAGATTCTGCATTCTACTCTAACTCATATTGATGAAGTAAAAAAAAAGATACAAGGGATTTCGTAGAAGAAGTCAGAAAGAAAATAGTTAATGTAATCTAGATGATGAGACATAAACCCTGCAATTGAACATTTTAATTCTACATAGGTATAAGCCCCCAGAGGCTCTATCTTGAAGCTGTCTGAATGGAAGAGAAGGGTATAGTCTTCATTCATGTTTTCACGTGTGTCAAAACAACTATGATGTGGTGTGTCACCAAACATAGTTAATTCAAATCATTTTATGGATTTAATCAACTTACTATGAGAGTTAGAGTTACATTTTGGGAGTTTGAACATATATGTTAGAACAACTATGACATAGTGTGTTGAAGTAACTCACAAAGATTGTTAATCCAATGTATCTGGTGTATGAATTAAATTACTATGAGAGTTTGCGCTACTTTTTTTAAATTTAGGTGTGAGTTAAAACAACTATGACATCGTGTGATAAAGTAACCCACAAAGACTGTTAATCCTATGTATCTGGTGTATAAATTAACTTACTATGAGAGTTGGCGCTACTTTTTTTAAGTTTTGGTGTGAGTTAAAACAACTATGACATCGTGTGATAAGGTAACCCACAAAGACTGTTAATCCTATGTATCTGGTGTATAAATTAACTTACTGTGAGAGTTGGCGCTACTTTTTTATGTTTAGGTGTGAGTTAAATCAAATGAGTATGTGGCAACTTATGCTTTCCTTAAAGCCAATTAATCGGTTGACACTTTACAGTTCAAATCTTGTTTCAAGTGTGTTACGTGTTGAATGTGAACGATCCTCAACACCATTTTAGTTCAAGTGCAAACAATAGCGTTATATGAACTAAATAGTATTATCGCTGTCGATCGATTATTAATTAATTCCATTAATACAAAGATAAATGTCTGCTTAAATATTCTAAAAAATTTAGGGATTGATAGGCTAGCTAGGTTGTTATTTGAAGAGCTGATTATTAGTATATAACTTTTCATAATAATAAATTTTGTTTACTGCCTTCCAGTTTATAAACTGATATCCAAAGTAATTTTCCTAGATTATTATATGTTATCTTATTTAAGCATAATTCACCTAGCCTAGCTATTTTTTTACTAGTTACTAGTAAAAAAAAACTAGTTACTGCGCTGTCCTCAGATGGGTATAACCGTATAAGTTCCAAATAATCAGGCGATTTCATATTTTCGGTCACGTATGAAATATAGTATATAGCTACCTAATAGCTAATTGAAATAAAAGTTGATTAATTATTTTCTATAGTTTTTCTTAGGCGACCGAAAATGTGGAACCGTCCGATAATTCGGAACTTATCCTAGTATTCTGATAATTTATATATTTTAAAACTAGTTAGTGTAAGTACCTATAGGTAGGGTTACACAGGCAAATTAGGTTCTTTAATTTCTAATTGCGGCCCTATTAAGAAAATCTCAAAATCCTTCAGAAATTAGTTTAGCTATTGAATTGTTGAATATCATAATAAGCTCAATTTATGATAGGTTCTATTTATTTCACGAGTACCTTGAAGCCATGATGGTTATTAATGTTTTTGAGATAAGAGACCGCAGTTAGTTAAAATGCCGCAAATTACCTACTTGACCCTAGTTTTCTATGACCGGGAGGGCTCTAGGACAACAGCCATGCGGACAACTGCCATGCTGATAACTGCCATGCTGATAACTGCCATGCGGACAACTGCCATAGCGGACAACTGCCATGTGACAAACTGCCATGCGGACAACTGCCATGCAATATATTATAATTTTATTTTGGGTGAATTGTAATGCACTTGTAAACCTAACATTTCTTGGAATTAATTTGATGTGAAGTATATTATTATTTTCACCTAAAATTTTAGTATAAAAATGTTAATTGTATAGTAAGAAATTGTGAATGAAGAAGCATTGAAATTAATACTGAAGTAATACTAGATTTCTTTCTTTGTTACAATCATTTTCTTTCACATTTTACACCTTAAATAATCAAATGGTTGACAAAAAGATTGAAATCTATAGATACAAACCTTTTTTCCAAACATTTCAGAATACAAAAAATAGTACAAACATATAAGCTTACTATTTTAGAGTTGCTTTCACCCAACACTGGGCATATATGAGTTAACTAAAATGTTGATTTGTTATTAGTATAATAACAAATTTAATAAAACATATTTCAGTAATAATTATTCTCATATTTTGACACTTTTCAAATATTTATAAGATATGTTTCTGATCGGTGGGAGCTAGAAACAAAGAAACTATAGAAAAATAAATTCAAATTTCAAAGTTACTGAGTAAAGTGTTCTTTGTAAGAATATTTTTTAACATAGAAATAAGATAAATAGTACTTCAGTTTCTAATCTTGAGTCTAGCAGAAAAGTTTGTTTTACAAATAAAAAATATTAATTAACCAAATGAAAATTCTTAAATAGTAAAATGCAAAATCACACACTGGAAATTTTAACCTGTAAAGCTTGTGTTTGTACTATTCTTTGTATTTCGAAATGTTTGAAAAGAAAGTTTTGAATCTATAGATTTTCCACTTTTTGTCAACCATTTCATTGTTTAAAAAGCTAAATGGGTTAAATATGATTTAAAAAATTAATGAATTTAGTATACTTCAACTTTAAATTCTGAAAATAACGTCAATATTAATTTTTATACTTCTTTATGCACAATTTCAGACTATTCGATTAATATTATACTTAATTTTTAGGTTAAGGTAATAATATACTTCACATCAAATTAATTCCATGAAAGGTTAGGTTTACAAGTGCATTACAATTCACCCAATATAAAATTATAAAATATTGCATGGCAGTTGTCCGCATGGCAGTTTGTCGCATGGCAATTGTCCACTATGGCAGTTGTCCGCAAGGCAGTTATCCGCATGCCAGTTGTCCGTACACCGACCGGGAGAACTTCGTTCAGGGAGGTAGTCGGCAGAACTCCTTCCTGGGACCAAAAAAGGAGAACACCGTCCAGGGATTTGGCAGTGAGAACTCCAACCAGAGGTGAGCCTTTTGATATATTATACTTTTTTGGTATTTAATTAAGGCCTAAATTAAGAGTGTATAATGAACAAAATTATGAGGATTAGCAAGGAGAATCCATTGCATTTATTAGAGCTAAATTTATTATACAACTGAAGATTTATAAATAGTTTAACATTTTATATAAATAATTCACCTATATGAAACAATTCTCAGTTAATAATTCTCTTCATTTCTTTATTAATATGGTTTTCTATATTTTCTGAATCTACTTTCAGATCTTTATGAAGAATGGATGGAGTAGATCAACGTCATCAACCATCGGAGTCCTCTTAAATTCCTTTGAATGATTCAGGAACATATTATGCTAGGTCAAAGTACGTATTTGAAAATGTTAGATGATTTTTAAATATGTATTTGCAATATGATTAGCTCTTACTTTTTCAAATGCTTTTAGGGATTCCAGACATGAAAAGAATATCGAAGCTGTCGCTATCTCATCACAAAAGGAAAAAGAGTAGGTGATGTTATTGATAATATATATAAACGATACTATAAATTCTATTATATATATATATTAATATACGAATCTCTTATTTCAGGAATTGGCAACCTATAGTCGTAACACACAATGACGAGGATTTAAATTGTACTTTCAAATAATAAATCTAAAATTTAAATGTTTATATTTCGTTTTCAATTTGACCTTGGTAATTCTATTAGCATATTTCTACATCAGTGCCTATGAGTAAGATGAATTGCACTAAAATATGGTTTAGAAGATAAATGCTTTATTTTTATTCATTAAGTTATAGTATAATTGCAGCATATCAAAGATTTATTCTATCAACATTTGTTTTTTTGTAATCTAGCCTGGTTAATTGATTTATTTAGGCTACATATTTATCAATTGACCTATTGGAATTATTTAATTATTTATAAACTTCCCTGATGAAGTTATTTATTCTATCTAATCTATTTATTTACAACTAATAACCATACAGCCTTGGCCAAAAGTATTAGGCCATCACGGTTTTTTATGCTTTTTCAAAGAAAAGGTAATGAAACTAGTTCTAATCAAATGAAAATTGTATGTTAATCTAATAATCAATAAACAACTCTTCTACTACTTGGACGAGCCCTTTGGCTTTAATAACCGCATTTATGCAGTTAGGCATGGAGTCGACAAGCCTTTTACAATTTTCAGGATTAATTTTGCCCCATTCTTCTTTAAGTTTTTGGTATAACTGATCTTTGTTCTTGTTTGGGATGTTCCTAATGGCATTTCCAAGAGTTCCCCACAAGTGATCAATAGGGTTCAAGTCTGGGCTCTGAGCTGGCCACATCATGTTGATGCCCTTTTCCTCGAACCAGTCACGGCTTTTCTTGGCTGTGTGGCATGGAGCATTGTCCTGTTGGAAGATAATGTTGTCTGGAGACTCTCCCGGGTGCAAAATGGCAATGGACGAGCGCAACACTTCAGAAAGCATGGCGGTGTAAATGGCTGAAGTCATTCTCCCTTGACACAAGAACATTTCACCGGGCCCTGAGGAAGGCATGCAGGCCCATACCATGACGGATCCACCACCATGTTTCACAGTTGGGACCAGGCATTCAGCCTTATAAGCTTCCTCAACTCTGCGACGAACATAAGCCACGCCAGAGGTGCCAAAAATCTGAGGGAAAATGTAAAACATTGAAATATTTTTTCTTAAGTCATTATCAGGTCAAACACTGCAATAAAGTGGTGCTTTTCAATAGGTAATTTCACTAGATAATTGGGTTAACAAACCTCATAGTTACTTTCATCAAACCAGATCACCTTAGACCATTGCTCGCTGGACCAAGCCGAGTGATTTTTAGCCTATTGGAGAAGCTTCTTTTTATTGGTCTCAAATATGAACGACTTCTTTCTAGCTTTACACCCTCTCAGACTATGATCTAAAAGCCTTCTTCTAACTGTTCTTGCAAAAAAATTGGCATCGCTCTCCTCGTTAAATTCTGCAGCCAGCTCAGAAGATGTTTCTCTCCTGTTTTTAAGGGACTGCTTGATCAGAGATCGGTCCTCACGAGGTGTTGTGCACTTCTTTCTACCTGACCTTTGTGCAGTTTTAACATCTTTAGTAACCATAAATCGTTTTAAAGTGGTTCGAACTGCACATCTCGAACATTTCACCTTTTCAGCGATTTTTCTTTGATTGAGCCCATCTTTATGGTGCGCAATAATTCGTCTTCTCTCAAATTCACTCAGTTCCTTTTTTTTAGGCATGTTTACATATAAATAGGCTTATACCTAAATAACCTGGAAGAATTCATGATAAAAAGCTCAAAAAAACAATGATGAAGCACTAAATCTGAACGGGACTTATAGGAGAAGATGATACTATAGGGATTAAAAATCACTATGGGTTGCTGCACGGTAAACATAATTTTAATGCTATCAGATATTAAAGAATGCACCATATTCTCAATTGCAAAATATATACATTGACTTTTACAATTAAAAACCGTGAAAAGCTGAGGTGGCCTAATACTTTTGGCCAAGGCTGTATATCAAATCATCGGATCGAAAACATTTCAAAAAGCAAAGATTAGTATATTTAGTGACCGGAAAAGTCATGTAAAAAGTTTGGCTACTGCTAACCGGACCGAGATTTCAACCTACACTAATAGTTGATAGACATTTACTTAGTTTACTAGTAGATGATATAACCAACACGAGTAGTTGATATAACCTACACGAGTAGTTGATATAAACTACACGAGTAGTTGATATGACCTACACGAGTAGTTGATATGACCTACACGAGTAGTTGGTGTAACCTACACGAGTAGTTTATATAACCTACACGAGTAGTTGGTATAACCTACACGAGTAGTTGATATAACCTACACGAGTAGTTGGTGTAACCTACACGAGTAGTTGGTATAACCTACACGAGTCGTTGGTATAACCTACACGAGTAGTTGATATAACCTACACGAGTAGTTGGTATAACCTACATGAGTAGTTGATATAACCTACACGAGTAGTTGGTATAACACAGGGGTGATTGGAGAAACATACACAAGTAGTTGATGTAACTTTGTTCTGCAGTTGTTATAACCATTACATATAATTGGTTCAACCACCACTAGTAGTTTTGACTTTCACAGATAGTTGTTGTGACCATCGGAAATTTAAAATAATCAACTCACATATGTGTTGTTTTAACCAACGTCAATTTAACTCATCTTAAATAGTACTTGCAACTCACCACGCAGGTAGGCGCACAAATAAACCATAAAATTTAATCAAAACAAATCAAATATGATTTGATTCAACTAATCCTTTCTCTGTGTGTGACTGTCACTTAATGGGATTTTAATGACTTTAGTCACTAATAACATTTAATTTATAAAAAAAAGCCGTTCGCCCTTCGTTAAGGAGTTAAGGGGACATTCATTAATTAGTATACAAAACAATAATAATAGTAAATGTAGACTTATTTACTAGAAAAATTTGTACATTACATAATAATATAAATATTATAGACATAAATCAAATATAATATAGAAATTTAAAACTAAAACCTTTCTTAGAAAATACTACGAGAAGAGACAAAAAAATAATAGTATTAGGGACAGAGTATAATTCCTTTGTTTACACAGCGCATCTTTACATTATCAGTTCATAACGGGTTAAGTGTCTAATTTTTTTGTGATTAAGCTTAATATTTGATTGTTCTCATTATACATAAAACCACTTCGATCGATATTTGTGAAATATATATAATTTGCAACCCAACATCTATCATTATTACACTGTTATTACCCACCTAATTATCTGACAATTTCATTTAATCGAATTGGATTGCATATTAGTTAATAGAACCTTTTACAAATAAATGAATATTGTAAAATTGAAGGTGTTGTGTTATTGACATGGAGAATGAAAATGTAAATGTAATAGATATTGAACATACATATAAGTTGATTTAACATTCACTTAATTTATTGTATAAATTTATTGTAAATAAACAAGTTTTAAAATATACGTGACATAGCAAATAAGTTAAAAGTGGTAATTATAACTTCCTTATGTGTACTCAAGTTTGAATAACTGTGTTTAATAAAGTAGCTTTGTTGATATATTATTTTCCTTTGAACATTGAGTAATCCAATATTTATATAGTAATTACTGTGAAAGTGAATTTCCCTTACCCCCTTAACGAAGGGCTAACGCCGTTTTTTTTATAAATTAAAATGTTCCTAGAATGTGTTTAAAACTAAATAATATTTCTTAAAAGTCAAACAATACATAAATTCCAATTAAGTGACTGGCAGTTTTCCGCCCGGCAGTTTTCCGTCTGGCAGTTTTCCGCTTCGTCAGTTTTCCGCCTGGCAGTCTTCCGGACACCATTCTTGAGTAATTAAACTCTCTCTTAGCTATCGGAGGACACTCAGTTTCTGAGGCTTAGTTCGCAAGGTAGTAGTGGTATAAAAACGAAAAAACCGTTCATTTTAAATAATTCTCTAACTTTCATTATTCCATGAAATTAAATATATCAAGTAAGTGAGTGAATTTGAAAAAAAATTGAACTATCTATTAACTTTTATAGGAGATATTTCGTTTATTTTGGCTAATAGTATATTTTTTTGATGATTCATGCCAAGTACAAGTTGCATATCTGTACTGAATTTTAGGATATTAAATTCACCATGGATGATCCACAATAGCAATCAGCTATTAGCTATATAAGCGGTGTATTTCGTCTGGACTAAAATGTACCCCTCCCTCTAATTCTCCCTATAGAGAAAGCTACCTCTTCAAGGTAGTTCGTTAGTGATGAGATGTAAACTCTGCTGTTTTAATGTTCAGTGTATTTACATAGATTGCTTTACAATAAACAGTAATGTAAAGATTTTGTCTCTTTTGATATTACGGGGAGAAAGCTTTCTTCCAGATCCCCAACCTAGCCGTTAACCTAACATTATCTGTTTATTCATAAGACTGCATACACTATTATTCCCTGAATGAGCAGCGGTCAATCGATGGTTGAAGAAGAAAAAGAAGCTGAGAAAAGATACAAAAGATACTTTCGATGACCGATCCACTGCTGAACCTCTGGTGTCGGGCAGACACTGCCGCCTGTTAACAGAGGTAAGTTTTAGGACGATCCTTCCAAACCCTGTACCTATGACCAGGCTTAGAAGACGTCGTGGGGAGGGAATATGGGATAGAAATAGGCGTAGATATAGAAATAGAAGGGTCGGGAGAGTAGAGGTGGGGTAAGAATAGAAGGGAAATTACTATAGTTACATGGAACTTAATGGAGGGTTTCATTAGGGGATCACAATAGGAGAAGGTTATTTAGAGTTTTAGAGTATTTAGTTAGTCTGGGATGGGAAATAGTCCTGGTTTATGAGCTTAAATCAGACCAGGTTAGGAGATGATAGAGACAAAAGAGTTTAGTTCACGGTAGGAAGTCAGGGATAATTTAGATAGTTGGAACTTTTAAAGTTGGAGCTTTAGATAGTTGGAAGTTTCGAAGTTGGAGCTTTAGATAGTTGGAAGAGGGAGGATCAGAAGAAGTGGTTAGGAGAGAGGGTGACAGCGGTAGAAGATTTGGTTAATTGGTGTGTCGAATAGGAGTTAGCGCTAGTAAATAGTTTCATGACACATATGAATGGGGGGACTTGGTCTAGTAATGTGTATAGGAGGTGGTATGAGATAGATGGGTTCATGGCAAAGGGTATAGAATAGATAGACAGGGGTTAGTTAGGAATGTAGGAACGGTCAGAGAAAGTTCTTTCTCTGACCATAGGCCTAAGAAATTAGTGATAAGTTATAGCGGAAAGAGGTGGAGGACGGTCGGGGATAGAAGAGAAAAGGCACCTAACAATAAGTGGGAGGTGTTTAGGGATGAGGGGAAAAGTAGGGAGTCTAGAAGAAGGACTTGGAAAAAGTTTAGTGAGGTAGATTTGAAAGGTGGGGGGGATCTAGAAGGCATGGAATGGGATAAGATTGGGAAATTATTAATAGAAGTAGCTGATGAAAAATGTGATAGGATGGACGGGAAGTTAATAAATCCATTGACCATATGTAGAGAGGGAGGAGATAAAACAATGAGGAGGAAAATAGGTAAATGGGTAGAGAGTATGATTGAGGTAGTATAGGTAAGCAGGAGTATAGAGCTAGGTCAAGGAATAGAGAGGGAGAGATAGAAGATAGGCTAAATAAGAAATTAGAAGAGGCTACGCAAGGAGTGAGGCTAGCACGTAGTAATTTAAAGAATAGTCTTATGGCATGGGAGAAGGAATGGTGGGAGAAGATTAGAGTATGAGGAGGCAAGTAGGAGGAGTAAAGTGGTTTTAGGAAAATTCCACTAAGGAAAGTTCCACTGCGGAAGATTCCACTGGGAATATTCCACTGAGGAATATTCCACTGAAAAAGATTCTACTAAGAAAGATTCCACTGGGAAAATTCCACTGGGAAAATTCCACTTAGGAAATTTCCACTAAATATAAATAAATATATAAATTGTACTACTTATTTTCTATATAACCTTTTTGTGATATTCATTACAGTGTTTCTTTTTAAGTGGTTTAATAAAATGTAAGTGAATATCATTATATAAATTTTCGTAATGTACGTTTTCTTTGAGCAACACCTAAGAAAAATGTATTCCAATTGAAATGAATATATTACTACTTAAAAAACTATTAATTTTTTTTATTTAGCTTCTTGTTCCGCAAATTTGATTACAGTTAAGGGTTATTTTCATTTGGAATGTAAGTTTGAGTTTTAAGTAGGGGCAAATAAAAATATATGTTATACGATACTAAAGTGGAACGTAACTCTGGTCTACTTCGAGGTCTTGCTGTCAAAATTATTAAAAAAACCGTGGAATTTTCCGAGTGGAATCTTCCTCAGTGGAATTTTCCTCAGTGGAACTTTCCACAGTGGAATTTTCCCAGTGGAACTTTCCGCAGTGGAATTTTCCTCAGTGGAATCTTCCACGCACCGGTAAAGTAGGGGATATGTATAGAATTAAAGGATTTTAGGGACTAAGGGCTGGAAGGCACAAGCTAGCACTACGATCACCAATAGGGAATTTAAGGAATATTTTATGAGGTATGAGGAAGATAGAGAAACATTAGAAGAGGTATTAGGTAGAGTTAGGGATTTAATAGGGAGCAGGCAACCAGAAGGGTCAAACGAGCTGATGAATAAGGAGCCGAGAGAAGATGAGATAGAGGAGATGATGATAGATGAGATTAAAGATTCTGAGCCTGGGGAAGATGGGGTAAGGATAGGATGTATCAGGAATGCGTGTAGGGAAGTTAAGGAAAAGGTAGTTAGGATGGTACTGTTTATGTTTAGGGAAAGTGCATGTAGGTTGGAAAAGGGGGGGGGGGTTAGTGGTGCCTCTACACAAGAAAGGAGATAGGAATAATAAGAATAATTATAGAGGGGTGTGTCTGTTAGCTATGGGAAATAGGATTTTAGCTAGGGTTACTTCTAAGAGGCTTAGATGGTGAGTAGAAGAGTTAGGGTTAGGTGATGAGAATCAGGCAGGTTTTAGTAGGGGAAGGTCGACCGCAGAGGCGACTCAGGTCATAAATGGGATATGGGAGGTTGTTAGTGACTATAGGCTTAGGACAGGGTGATAGGGAACCGCAGGCATGACTCTTGAACTTGAGGAAGGGAACAGGTAGGTGGGAAAAGGAATGCTCGGAGGCAAAGAGTCACTCTTTGCCAATGACACTACCATTATAGTTATAGGTGAGGAGGAAGAATTAGAAGAGGGAATTAGGAAAATTTTAGTTCTTGGGGATAGAGATAGTGAGGAAATTAGGGTGCTAGGATCTTGGATGGGACCTGAAGAGGATAGTAAGAATATGATTAGACGGGCAAATGGGTTATGGGCTTAAATTAAGGGGCAAATGAAGGGATCTAGGCTTAGTAAGAGGTGGTAGAGTAGGATTTTAGAGGGTTCTGTAGAGTCAATAGAGAGTGGGGTTTAGTGGGGTTTAGTAGTTGATGACGAGTGCCAGTCATCAAGTTTAGTAGTATATTGTATAAAAGTATCATGTATGTATTTTATGCAGTCACTGTTAAAAAACTATTCTGTTATAAAAGAATAATTTCTGAACCAAAAATGCTTCTTATAGCCTCATCTAAAAATACTATTGATGACTATTGTAGTTACCGTGAAATAAACACTATAAAAATGTCTCTGTTTTCTATGTTTATGTTCTGTAATAATAACATCGAGACATACTTGACAATTATTGCAGATTTTAAAAGAACGAGGTGTTATAAAAACAGAGGTCTGCCTGTACAGCAAAACCTCGTAGTAGACCAGCCTCCTAGTAGACAAACCTCCTATTAGACCAAGAAATTTTTGAAACTGTACTTGAAAAAACCTCGTACTAGACAAAACACAATTTTTGTCACCTGGCAGTTATTCCAGTGTAAATATTACAAGGAGTAATAATTACAATACTGTTTTAAAGATAATTCCCTAATTTGAATAATGTATTATATTTATTTATGCTGTTTTTAGGGTAAAACATAAGGCAGAATCGGTTTCGGATTTGATGGTAAAGTCTGTGCTAAAAAAAATTGATGTGAAAAGTTATAGAAACTAGATACAGTGAAGACTATTATAATTTCATAAAATGTTAATTTAATTGAAAAAAATATTTTATTCAATTTAATTGAAGCAAAAAAATTCATACTGTTTCTAAATTTGTTTCTCTTCAAAATTGGTATGTTAGTCACCATAAATTTAGCATTTAAGTTATCATAAGCAAATAGAGCTATCGAAATAGTGAAGTCAACGCTTTACTTTTAAAGAAAACGATTTTGGTCTAGTATTGAACTTATAAAGTGAGTTTCTTACTAGACCAAACAAACTTGGAACGTAACTCTGGTCTACTACGAGGTTTTGCTGTATATGATTAAAAAAAGTGTACATCTACACTACGAAACACAAATACTACCCCTTACAGAACACCTTAAACTACACACATCTCTATATAGACAAAAGAATTGGTAAGCATTCAGTTTTATTATTTTACTGTTGCTGGCCAGCAGGAGAAAAAGATTGCAATAAGAACTAAGGCAAAATCCATGAATTTCTATTTACCATCAACAAAGGGTGTTTTCTACTTTTATATTACTGAATAAATATAAATTATATATCATATAAAATAAATACACTTATAAAACATAATACAAAATAACGGATTTCGTGGATGAAATGTCCGTGGACGATCCTGCATACATAAGTTTTTCAAATAACAGGTGGTAGGTGATTTTGATCATGGAGCCAATTTACCTTCTGACTGCTTCATCTAGTCCTTTGTATGAAATTTCTTTCTAACGTCAGCGATATGGCCTGTGCCTCTTAATTAGACGTTTAGACCCCGTCTAAAGTTTACTTAATGTTCACTGGGAGAAATTTACTGGGGTGGGATATACCTAGAACCGGAGAAACTTCCAGTTTGAAAATTTGAAGCATCATTTGATTATTAAATGTAACTCAAGTTTATAATTTTAATGATATTTTTCTGTTAGGCTTTATCTAAGTGTTTATTTCTTGTTCTCATAGTTTGTGTCTCTGTTCAAAAAAAATTGCGTTCATTATGTTAATAATTTTATTACCCTTCGAATAGATATGTAGAATAGGGTATATAGTCTGCAGAGACTTTAATAGACGGTGGTTATTCCATTATAGTTTAACGGTAAAATTAATTGAACAGTATTTCATTTAAAATAGACATCTTCAAAGTATTGCATTTTATGATATCAATATCACCAACTAATCTAACTTATATTTTAAACTTCGTAATATTCACGTTTGTTTTTCTATTCATATGTGCATACGTAAGAGCATATGAGCATATCTTAAGGTCATACGGTCATATCTTGAGAGAATATTTTTACAGCATACCGTCATATTCGTTAGGTCATATTGTCCCAGCCCTGGTAATAACTAATATGTAGGTTTGTGACGTGGCATTAAACGCATATGGTGCATGCAGTTATTCTTAAATGCATGGTGCATGCATGCCGCATGCACTTATTCTTAAATGCATGGTGCATGCATGCCGCATGTACTTATTCTTAAATGCATGGTGCATGCATGCCGCATGCACTTATTCTTAAATGCATGGTGCATGCATGCCGCATACACTTATTCTTAAATGCATGGTGCATGCATGCCGCATGCACTTATTCTTAAATGCATGGTGCATGCATGCCGCATGCACTTATTCTTAAATGCATGGTGCATGCATGCCGCATGTACTTATTCTTAAATGCATGGTGCATGCATGCCGCATGCACTTATTCTTAAATGCATGGTGCATGCATGCCGCATGCACTTATTCTTAAATGCATGGTGCATGCATGCCGCATGCACTTATTCTTAAATGCATGGTGCATGCATGCCGCATGCACTTATTCTTAAATGCAGGCAATATGCAAGCATTTTCTTTTCAATCGCATGTTGCATATTTTTCTAGACTTATTTGTCTAGTCATAAAATGCAATGCTACTGAGATATAAGTTATTTGTCTTTGGCTGTTATGTTATTGTTATTAGACTTTTACTTAGTTTTCATCTTCATGTTTATGGTACTATTTAAATTAATTTAATATTCACCATTTAGTATACTTTACTAAGGTAATACAAATTAAAAGTTTCCCTCTGTTACTGAGAAATTTTTAAAAATAGATAAAAAACAGAATAATTGTTTTATTTAATAAAACGTTTTCTACTCCAAATCTTCTATACCTATAGATATTTCATAACAAAAGACAATTTAGATATTTAATATCTGAATGTTTTTAAATAGTCCTACCAAACAATGTACCTACACTTTTTTCAAAGTGCATGCAAGGAAAATGGCGAAAAAAGAGGACTAACTAACCTAAATGTAAATACGAAATGCATGCAATAAAGCTTTAATAGCATGTTTCAGAGCTTTAGTGCATGCTTTCAAGGCATACGTCCATTGCATATAGTGATCTATAGGGTTGTGACAATATGCATTTCCAAATACGCAGTATATGCACTGGGAAATATACTGCATATGCAACAGGTTTTATGCTTTTTGAGAAAACGCATATGCATTTGAGAATAAAAGTATATGCATATCTATAAATGAAGAGTTTGGTTCCAAAACGCTATAAATCCATTTTGATCAATTTGAGTTAAAATGTGTTTTCTTTACCAAGAAAGTACAAAGATGAAAACCACTATTTTCTGTTTCAATCATTCACATAGCATATTGAGGTTATAATAACATAAACAATTCAAATCCACAATACCGACGAAATACAATATTGATTTAGGTGGAAACTCATTTTTTTCAAAAGTGGCGTTTATCGCGTTTTGGAACCAAACTCTTCAAATGCATATGCATATTTATAAATGCATATGCATATTATTAAATGCATATATGCAAATTAGTAAATGCATATATGCAAATTAGTAAATGCATATATGCAAATTAGTAAATGCCTATGTATATTAGTAAATGTATATATGCAAATTGTAAATTCATATGCATATTGCTAAATGCAAATGCTAATCTAATAAGCATATGCATTTTAGAAAAGCTTATGCAAAATATGCAATGTCACAACTCTCTAGTGATCTTTATGCAATAAATTTTGCATATAAATCACTATTTTTTTTTTAAATGCATGCACGCCTTTTCCAATTGCACATATGCATTTTGAAATGCGTATGTATTTTCTCATATGTAATTTTATATTTGCATACTTGCATACGCACGTTTATTTCTGCATATGCATAATATGCAATGTGAAATGTCACAAACCTAGTGCTAAGTTTAGTTCTATTATGGATTCATTGTTGACTAAACACAAGTAAAAAAAAATAGTTTACTTATTTATTGTGAGTTCAGTGGAATTAAAGATTGCGTTATGCATTATACACTAGCGGACAAAAATGTGGGACAATTCAGTTTTTTACCATTTCTTATATATTTTCCAATGGATTTAAATAATTTTTACACTCAATGTAGCCACTTATAGTGTTAATAATGATATAAAATTTCGGCTTAATACGTAGGATAGAAAAAACTTATAATGAAGTCAATTTTTTTCTCAAAATCACAGTGCCAAAAGTGTGGGACAATGTGAACAAAAATGTAAATAACTTCATATAGATAAAAAAATTCAGACTAACATTGATATTTAATGAAAAGGCCTTTGTTATCGATGACTGCAGCACACCTTCTACCACAGGATTGAATGAGACGGCGACAATCATCTCGTGACACTTTCGCCCATTCTTCTTTGAGTTTGAGCCAAAGATCTTCAGTGTTGTTGGGATTCCTGGCACTCACATTCTTCCCCAAAGTGGACCACAGGTTTTCTATTGGATTTAGGTCCGGACTTTGCGGGGGTCAATCCATTACAGCCACATTTTGCTCCCGAAGAAACTCTATCACGTGTTTAGCTTTGTGGCAGGGGGCGTTATCCTGCATGAAAATGGGCGATTCGCAGGCAGAACGTCTAAGTATTGGGATGACATGATCTCGTAACAAGTTCTTGTAGATGGTTCCATTAACTCTGGTGTTTAGACGGACGAGATCAGTCATCCCTTCCCATGAAATCATGCCGAACACCATTACGCTGCCCCCACCAAACTTGACTGTTTTCTTGGTGCACTTTTTATCGAATCTTTCGTGACAAAATCTTCTTACATATATTTTCCCGTCAGATCCAAATAGATTGAACTTATTTTCATCGGAAAAAAATACATTTTGCCACTGATGGTCGGTCCAGAGTACATGATCTTCGGCGAAGCTCAATCGAACTTTCTTGTTTTTGAGGCTAATCAAAGGCTTCTTCGCAGGTGATCTTGCAAAGAGGCCAATTTCGCCGAGGCGTCTAGACACGGTTCTACTAGAAACATTAAAATCGTAGGAGGTACTCATTTCACGAGAAATACCTGCTGCCGTCTGAAACCTATCCTTCAGTGCCATTTTCCTCATGATCCTATCGTCTCTAGGAGTGGCGTTTCGCGGTCTACCCTTCTTCTTCGGTGGTGAAACTTTCCCAGTCTCCTTGTAGTCCTTTATTATTCTTCCCACAACACTTTTGGACAACTGCAAGTCCTCGGCTATCTTCCGGACTGAATTTTTATCTTCATAAAGTTGTACAATTCTTCTTTTCATGGAGACTGTCATTTTCGGTGCCATTGCTATGATGTAACCGGCTAAAATGTAAACAAAGTGGTGCAATCGACTTATTCTTCATTGTCATAGTGAGAAATGTGGATAAACTGACTTTAAACTGCCTTTAAATAGTATTTTTCTAACATTGTCCCACACTTGGCACTGTGATTTTGAGAAAAAATGGACTCCATCATAAGTTTTTTCCATCCTGCGTATTAAGCTGAAATTTAAAATCATTTAAATCCATTGGAAAATATTGCAGAAATGGTAAAAAAAAACTGAATTGTCCCACATTTTTGTCCGCTAGTGTATATGCATGCTAGGAAAGTTAAAATAAACTCTTTTTATCGTATGCAAGTGAATATTTTAGAGATTTCCATTAAATTTTTCATATAATAATAATCTCCTGATTGTTTAGCTTCACTAGAGATTTTCAATGCTTGTTCTGTATTGGATTAGCTAATGGAGAACTTAGAAAAATGTACTAGATACCAGCAAAAAATTGACCCAATTAAGTTATATTAAAAAGTGGTCTACCTAAAATATCCCTCTAAAACCAGCCTTCATGAAGGAAGCAGCCTGCCTACATTTGGTGAAGAGCTACTGCACGTAATATTTTCGGACTAAAATTGGTATCTGTGACTGTTCAAAACACTAGTAATGAAAAGGATTACTACTGATTGGCGATAGAACCAAACATAATCATATATTCATCTTGTGGCTAAAACTACTTCTCCCTCCATTTACATTTTCCTGATAGATCAGCTAGAGCTTTGGAATAATAGTATCAATATTTAGTTCACAGTGAAAAGAAAGTTTATTAAATAAACTGATAAATTTTATTAATAAAAACAAGAAACAATTCTAAAAACTCACATATATATTCAATTTTTTTTCGAACGCCTATTCTTCCCTTTGGAAGTTGTCCTACATTTAGGGCTTTGTTTGGAGTTCTTTGGGCTTGGCTCAGTCTTCTTGGGGCTTGGCTCAGTCTTCTTGGGGCTTGGCTCAGTCTTCTTGGGGCTTGGCTCAGTCTTCTTGGGGCTTGGCTCAGTCTTCTTGGGGCTTGGCTCAGTCTTCTTGGGGCTTGGCTCAGTCTTCTTGGGGCTTGGCTCAGTCTTCTTGGGGCTTGGCTCAGTCTTCTTGGGGCTTGGCTCAGTCTTCTTGGGGCTTGGCTCAGTCTTCTTGGGGCTTGGCTCAGTCTTCTTGGGGCTTGGCTCAGTCTTCTTGGGGCTTGGCTCAGTCTTCTTGGGGCTTGGCTCAGTCTTCTTGGGGCTTGGCTCAGTCTTCTTGGGGCTTGGCTCAGTCTTCTTGGGGCTTGGCTCAGTCTTCTTGGGGCTTGGCTCAGTCTTCTTGGGGCTTGGCTCAGTCTTCTTGGGGCTTGGCTCAGTCTTCTTGGGGCTTGGCTCAGTCTTCTTGGGGCTTGGCTCAGTCTTCTTGGGGCTTGGCTCAGTCTTCTTGGGGCTTGGCTCAGTCTTCTTGGGGCTTGGCTCAGTCTTCTTGGGGCTTGGCTCAGTCTTCTTGGGGCTTGGCTCAGTCTTCTTGGGGCTTGGCTCAGTCTTCTTGGGGCTTGGCTCAGTCTTCTTGGGGCTTGGCTCAGTCTTCTTGGGGCTTGGCTCAGTCTTCTTGGGGCTTGGCTCAGTCTTCTTGGGGCTTGGCTCAGTCTTCTTGGGGCTTGGCTCAGTCTTCTTGGGGCTTGGCTCAGTCTTCTTGGGGCTTGGCTCAGTCTTCTTGGGGCTTGGCTCAGTCTTCTTGGGGCTTGGCTCAGTCTTCTTGGGGCTTGGCTCAGTCTTCTTGGGGCTTGGCTCAGTCTTCTTGGGGCTTGGCTCAGTCTTCTTGGGGCTTGGCTCAGTCTTCTTGGGGCTTGGCTCAGTCTTCTTGGGGCTTGGCTCAGTCTTCTTGGGGCTTGGCTCAGTCTTCTTGGGGCTTGGCTCAGTCTTCTTGGGGCTTGGCTCAGTCTTCTTGGGGCTTGGCTCAGTCTTCTTGGGGCTTGGCTCAGTCTTCTTGGGGCTTGGCTCAGTCTTCTTGGGGCTTGGCTCAGTCTTCTTGGGGCTTGGCTCAGTCTTCTTGGGGCTTGGCTCAGTCTTCTTGGGGCTTGGCTCAGTCTTCTTGGGGCTTGGCTCAGTCTTCTTGGGGCTTGGCTCAGTCTTCTTGGGGCTTGGCTCAGTCTTCTTGGGGCTTGGCTCAGTCTTCTTGGGGCTTGGCTCAGTCTTCTTGGGGCTTGGCTCAGTCTTCTTGGGGCTTGGCTCAGTCTTCTTGGGGCTTGGCTCAGTCTTCTTGGGGCTTGGCTCAGTCTTCTTGGGGCTTGGCTCAGTCTTCTTGGGGCTTGGCTCAGTCTTCTTGGGGCTTGGCTCAGTCTTCTTGGGGCTTGGCTCAGTCTTCTTGGGGCTTGGCTCAGTCTTCTTGGGGCTTGGCTCAGTCTTCTTGGGGCTTGGCTCAGTCTTCTTGGGGCTTGGCTCAGTCTTCTTGGGGCTTGGCTCAGTCTTCTTGGGGCTTGGCTCAGTCTTCTTGGGGCTTGGCTCAGTCTTCTTGGGGCTTGGCTCAGTCTTCTTGGGGCTTGGCTCAGTCTTCTTGGGGCTTGGCTCAGTCTTCTTGGGGCTTGGCTCAGTCTTCTTGGGGCTTGGCTCAGTCTTCTTGGGGCTTGGCTCAGTCTTCTTGGGGCTTGGCTCAGTCTTCTTGGGGCTTGGCTCAGTCTTCTTGGGGCTTGGCTCAGTCTTCTTGGGGCTTGGCTCAGTCTTCTTGAAGCTCCCTCTCATCAGTTCATACTGCTCAGCAAGGGTTTTTGATTTCTCAATCAACATGCTAGAAGTTTGTTCCAACAATACAGAAAACTCTTTCAGTACCTCAGGATTCTTCCGATTCTCGAAGTCTTTAAGAACTCCAGACTTGGTCTTTATAGTTTCAGAGTATTCATGAAGAGAATCATAAATATGATTAAGAGTCTCTGATATCCCCATTTGACTGACAGGATTGTCAAGTTGGCCAGAAAAATTCAGACAATCATAGCCAGACTGAAAATCTTTAAGCACAGAACTCAGATGTACAATGTTACCAACAGCATCATTATTTACCGAAGCAGAGGGCTCCTTAAGTGATATCCTTGTCCTCAACATATCCTTGTATTCTAATATTGTAACAATATCAGACAGGCACTGTGCGCAATTTGGGTTGTTGCATTTCAAAAAAGGTAAAACTTTCATTAAATTTGAATATTCGTCAACATCGCGTTCCCAAGATTGAATTGTATTTGCCTTACTAATATCCATTTCTAGAGGCATTTCCTCAACTAATGCATCATACACTTTCCACTTCCCAGATATAGGACCTGGCTCTGATATTACATATTCCTTTTCTTTCTGGTGTTTCTGAAAATATCGACTAACGTGACTACTTAAATCTTTCAACTTCTCATGCACGAGTTCTTGAATACTAGCATTGCCACAAGTAAGTTTTTCCAATGTAAATATCCATTCAGGCGAGAAAAATTGCTTAGAGTCGAATGAATTCGCTGCATTTGAACAATTGTGATCAATAACTTGATTTCTAATAATGGTTTTATTTGTCCATTGATAAGAGTCTGCACCATTATTGTTAGACTGAGCAAATTCATAAGAGCCATCCCTTTCAGATTCTTCTGGAATATTATACAACTTATATTCCCGATATCCTGCAACATGCGTAGGATTTTCCGCAGTTCCAGATTTAATAGGTACATCACATTCAGTTCCCGACAGAGGATCATCGATTAAAAGTGGCTGCAGCTGGTCATCTTTCTGCTCTGAAGGAAGCTGAACGGGATTTGAATTTGAATCTTGTTTGCCATCAGCAGTTTCTGTCAAAATTATCATGGATGCTTTTTGATTCACTTTCTCTTCGGTAACCTTGACTAGAGACATTTCCGTTGTTCAGATCTGAAATTTTAATACATAAATTAGATATCTACAAAATTCAAACGCTGTAAGTATTTCTTTACAATATAGTTTTGATATATAAACTTAGTGAAAAATATTTGATTTGAAAATAATGTCTTATAAAAAGTCAATTTTTATAGTATAATCGAGGAGAAAATCAAGCATCTGTCTTCAAAAAAAAAAAGTGAAAAAGCGAGATGCTCAGTTGAGGAGAATTTTATTAGATATACTTTAACCAAAAACGTTAATTTTTGAAAGAGTTTCTATACGACAAATAGGAAAATTATAGTATCATTTTACTATATTAAAATACAATTAGATCGTAATGCATCTTGATTTGTAGGACCTGTACATGTTAATTAGATCTAATATAGTTAGTTTCATTGAAAATAGAATTTAATATTCATTTACGAAGTTATTCAATGAGTACTTTTAAATTTAGTTGAAAAGTTGTTATTGTCCCGATGTAACTTTCTATCTGCTTTGGGTAATCTTAACAAATAGAAAATTTTATAAAAATTTAATATTGATTTAATATTTAAAAAGAACTATTATTTTCATCCTTCAATTGATAGACATTAATCAAATGTCGATCAGAAAGGAATTAAACAGTTTCTTTGTAGAGTATTACCCAACTTGGTACTTTTATATTTTAATTGAGAGTTACGCGAGTTTAATTATTCAAAACTAAGGCATTACATATAGGAGTGGTTTAATAAAGTTAATATTAATCCTTTAATTCAGTACGATGAAAATATTAGTTCATTTTAGTTTTCTATCAGCATGTTGAGCAGATAGGACATCTATTGACATCTCCCACTATTTCGGTTTGGATGTATTCTACTCTTTTGGAAAATGCATTTCTAAGACTTGCTAGAAAGTTAAATTTGTATTAATAATTAATCATCACCATGACTAAATTCACAATCGCCAAGTTATCAGGCTGTGAAATATTAAGGGCTCTTCAAGATTTAATATTTTGTAAAATTTAACAAGTCGCTATTAATCACTTCACTGGTTTATGCTTTTTTTATATTTACACTAAAAATTTTTTTAACAGTATGATGAATATCAAACTCTTAAATACGTACAGTGCAAGAAACGTTAATTTAATTTAGGAGGTTTAAAATTTAACTTCTGAACCAAAAGCCTTATCGCAGACGTCAAAAGGAAAGAACATGCATGAAGCTAAGGCAGTCAGAAAGGAAAGTAGGAAACCAAAGCTACTGCGTGAATGCAATCACTTATCAATGAATGTGACGAAAAGGGACACAAGCACCGGTGACTACACTCACAGATGGAAGAGGAAAAGGAAGAGGTTAAAATAAATAAAGCCTACTAGTCTACAGAACACAAAAATCCAAGACCTAGTAGTAGAAGAGCATAAATTCTAGCGCTACCCCCTAAAACTACAAGTAGCGTTAGCAATGATGAAAATGGTTAAAATGAAAAGAAAGGCTCAAGGTATGCCACCACTTCTCTTTCCATTGATCACAGATAGTCAAGATAGAGCTTAAATGAGACTTATTACCATTTCTAATCAGTTTATGTTTAGTTGGTTAGCCCAACTGAACCAATTTTCTGGCAATACAACCCTGACAGAAATAGAAGTAGAAGAAAGATTCTATACTGTATGCCGTGACCATATGCAGCCATCCTCTTCCTCCTATACTAGAACTTCCGTATGGGTTATGCTTGCCATCCTAAAATGGTTTGGTTCAGTTAGCTAGTCTGATTGTACCTACATCCTCTATAGAAGACTATAGAGGTAACCCTTCTCATAATCTCTCTCATAATATTTTTAATGGGAGTGTCACCGAAATGGGAGATAGTTTATAAATAAAAAAATTTGCATAAAAAGACACCTAATTATAATGTCCCAAATCATGTGTAAAAATATTAGGTATGAAAGTAGTCTTAAAGTGCCTCAAAAAGAGGGGGGAGGAGGTGGGGGATGCGGAAAGGGAGTGGGGGGAGGCCTGGGAAGAGCTTGTGGAAAATGTCTCAATAATTAAAAAATTGCCCATTTTCATAGTATAATCAAGTCTGAGAAAATCAAGCATCTCGCTCTTCAAACAAAAAAGTGAGACAGTCCTCTTAATACATGTATTTATAAATTATAATCATTCACATATAAAAACTAAAATATTCACGAACTAATCTATTAGAGTCAGTGCGCATGCATTACTTTGCGGAATGCAACAGTTTAAAAAAGATCCAACATATCTAGTAATTTTAAAAGGTAATCGGTGAAGGAAAAAATTAAGTCTCAGTCCAATAAAACAGGGAAGTGTTATTCATTGAAATGACTCGAAAGGAACTACAAGTAATTTAAACAAACGTTAAATTCTAATTTACTTTTCTATAAATCAAGAATCAAGAGGCCCAGAAGTATAACCTTTACTGCATATATGAACAGTTAGTAAACTCGTTTATTTAGACATGCATTTGAAGAAACATTGAATTGAATATTTGAGCAAATAAACTAACCACACAAAACTGATGTACATTCCACCGAGAAAAAAAAGGTTCAGAATAGAGTTATCGAAACAGATTTATAGTGAACCCACTGTTTTCAGCATTCGGTACATAAGCCTCTAGATCTGATTATAATTAAAGACCAAACTGCTAATTACTAGATCTTCCTGACCTGAAACTTCCCAAGTAGGCTAAACCACCTAATTTCTTAAAATAAATACTCATTTCATTTGAATTGAGCCAACAGTAAAAGTAATTAGCTAACTTAACCAAGATAACTTAACCTGGAATATCTTAACCAGTCCATGTACACTTGCATAGAGTAACATGTGGCTTATCCTAATTTAAGAAACCTTTAATTCAACAATTTAAGATTAAATTCTTCCTAAATTTAAAGCAAAATATACGAAGAACTATATTAGTGATATGAAACCATCCAAACCTTGTCAGGCGCCAAAACTATAAACTTTGTATTGCCTGTAATGCAAATTAAAGACCTAGCCCTTGTCCTGTGAAAATAATTAAATATTTAAAGTAGAATCAAAAGTTTCTACACTTATAATTTGCTCAAAACAATTATCACAGACTTACCGAAATTATGAACAAAACAGTCGTAATGACAAATGAACAACTTTGAATGTCTATAGAGGTGTAGAACTGTTAATGAACAGAGAAGTGTATCATCAACCTAATGAGATATTTTAAATTAATAAATTTTATAAAAGACATCACCTAGTTAGGTAATACAAACTTAATTACGTATAAGCATACTTATTTATTTAAGTACATAATGTCTTATATTACAGTGCTATATTCTAGTTAATTCAATGTATAAATTAAGATACAAAGTTAATTAAGGAAAGAAATTTCTAAAAGTATATTTGGTTCACGACCTGTGTTAACTTTCACTTTTCGAGTACTTTAAGAATGTCCGGTAAACGAGTGATTGCCCGTTCAATATTGTGAATTAGTCCAAAAATCACATAGATGGAACATTATTTGAAACATCAAATTGGCCTTAAAGTAGAAATATTTATATCTTAATTTATAACTATTAAAATATTATTAAAACGTTTATCTATTTTTTCTTAAATTATGACATTTATGTTATGTCGGAAGTACATTTGTCCTCTCTAGCTGTCAATTTTTATGCTAAAATTATGACACTTGTAAAAAAAAATCAGTGCATGTGAAGTTGAATATGTCTGCACTTGAGAATACAGTGATGGGGAAAAGGTCTATTCCCCAGCAGACCATTCCCAGCCAGGACTATTCCCCACCGGACTATTCCCAGCCAGGACTATTCCCCACCGGACTATTCCCAGCCAGGACTATTCCCCACCGGACTATTCCCAGCCAGGACTATCCCCACTGGACTATTCCCTGCCAGGTCTATTCCCCAGCGGACAATTCCCAGCCAGGTCTATTCCCCACCAGGTCTATTCCCCAACGGACTATTCCCAGCCAGGACTATTCCCCACCGGACTATTCCCAGCCAGGTCTATTCCCCAACGGACTATTCCCAGCCAGGACTATTCCCCACCGGACTATTCCCAGCCAGGAATATTCTCCACCGGACTATTCCCTGCCAGGTTTATTCCCCACCAGACTTTTCCCTGCTAAGACTATTCCCCACCGGACTATTCCCAGCCAGGACTATTCCCAGCCAGGACTATTCCCAGCCAGGACTATTCCCCACCGGACTATTCCCTGCCAGCACTATTCCCCACCGGACCATTCTCCGCCCGGACTATTTCCTGTCAGGACCATTCTCCGCCCGGACTATTTCCTGTCAGGACCATTCTCCGCCCGGACTATTTCCTGCCAGGACTATTCCCCGCCTGGACTATTCCCCACCAGATCTTTTTCTGGAAGATAATTTAATAGTACGATTATTCATTTTAAATTTTCGAAAAAGATAGTTTTGACAAAAAAAATCCGTTACCACGAAATTTAATGCCATAGTCTGACTCTGCCGTTAAAGATAACATACCTTTTTTGATTTTTTTTTCTTCTTTACTATTAATGTAGCATGGGAATAGGTTACTAATTGACTGGAAAGGGGTCATAATAGCCCATTATAGGATGATACCCAATAATTATTATAGGATGATCCCTGCAAACATTTCCACATGGCATACACATGGATGCCATGTGGTTGGATGGTTATAATATGGCAATACGTTTTTAAGATGTATCATCCACATTGAAACAACCTAAACACTAAAATAACAGATGTTAACCATGTGTAATTTACCACATTAAAACCACATGTCAATGACCATTTCAATAACAGATGTTAACCATGTGTAATTTACCACATTAAAACCACATGTCAATGACCATTTCAATAACAGATGTTAACCATGTGTAATATACCACATTAAAACCACATGTCAATGACCATTTCAATAACAGATGTTAACCATGTGTAATATACCACATCAAAACCACATGTCAATGACCATTTCAATAACAGATGTTAACCATGTGGTTACACAATATCATAACCACATGTTTAAAACCATACTGAAACCGTATATTATAGATATTTAATTATAAACACAAAACATGGTAATTGACATGTGGTTTTAATGTGGTAAATTACACATGGTTAACTTCTGTTATTTTCTAACTCTAAATACAATTATGTGAAAGAGGGCAATCAATCTACTCATTGTATAATTACAGTAGAACTCCACTATAGTCAACTCCTGTATAGTGAACCATCCTGTTTAGTAGAACCCTGTTTAGCGAACTAACTTATATAGTCAAAATATTTAGTTTAGTTTGCCACAAATTGCCTTGTTTTCTATGAATATCTATATAGTAAATTAGTTGTATTCCATGAAAGTTCTTCCAGTATAAATTTTCTTTAATGAAGTCATGTGTAGTGATCCGTTCTGATATTTAGAGTACTGAGAAATTAAATACACTGAATAATGAATATGTTTGAAAAAGAAAGAAAATATTTTATGTAGTCTGCCATGATAATGCTAGTTTTCTATACATCTCTTATATCATCTACACTCTACAGCAAGGGTGGCCAAATGCAGCACTCATTGCTATTTTGGCTCTCAGAGCAGCACTTGTGCCCACCAGGGACTAGGTGCTTTATTTTCTTCCAAAGAAAATTTTGAGTATTTAGCCCTGACTGCTTTATAAATTACAAGGATATATAATATAAAAGAGGATGGTAAGCTAATTGAAGAACAGAATATTTATAATTACCTTGATACTTTGTTAGTTAATTTTATTCGTTAATAAGGTATTAAGTGTACTAAAAATTGACAGAAGATTTATTAATTCTATGGTATATTAATTAATGAATTAAAAAATATATATAATTTGTTAGTGCTCTGAAAAAGCATAAATTTGAACGAATAGTTAATAAATCGCTTATTTTTTATATTAGCCGAAAAATAAAATAACGAATTCAAGATATGTAAAACTATAGAGTTGGAATAACTGAATAAATCGAAGCTGATTAGAGTACCTTGCGACATTTGGTAATCCCTTAGTATTGCAATAATGTTTGTACTTTGTAGCATCTCTTAATTATATGCGAAAATACGAAGGTAAAGTCTTAAAATCGAACAACCAATATGAACACATAAGGGAATCAAAGTCTGTTAATAAAATGTGTCTTCTATTGATATTCTTTTATGTTTTTATCAAAATTATACTTTAATTGTCTACAATAATGATATTTTATTCGGTGGGAAAAAGTCCTAAGTTAGTAGGTGGAATATTAAAACTACAAATGTATTATAAATTTATTTATTTATAACACTTGAAATTTAATAATTACTACTAATAAATGATAAATAAAATAAAAAATAATTAATTAATTAATTAATCATTTAATACTACTCGAAAACTATGAAACTAAATTTGGGAATGCTTTTAATTTATAACCATAAAAATATGAAATGACAGATAGGATTCATTTAAGTAATTAAACACAAAACTGTTTAAACTATCCAATTCCACACTTAGTGTCGCTGCTTATAGCGCGGGACCCCCTGTCAGGAGTCCACGGGGGTCCACAGGACCACCTATAGGGAACTGCTGATTTCTAGTGCCACAGTTATGACGTCATTGTTGAAACAAGAGAATTTTGTACAATATTATTATCAACATTTAAAAGTGATTATATTCAATTAATTCTCTATGGAATTGAAACTTTCACTTTATACTGATTTCTGACAAGTGATTAGATATTATTTCTGTATTTTTTAAAATTAAAGTATAAACATATATAGTTTCATTTGTATCATCCATGTAATGTTCATTTTGTAATGAATATATGTGATTTTTATAATTTGAAATGAATAATTATCTAATTTTGAGATTTTTTATTCAATTAACCTTGGTATATATTTCATATGATTTACTCTTGTATGTTTTTTTATGCAATTTACTTTTGACCAATTTTCGTTCTAATATTGAAACTAATAACTAGGGATGTGACAATATGCAGCATAAAATATGCATAATTTTTGACGCGATATGCAGCATATTATATGCCTATTTCTGCATATAATATGCAAAAAGTCAATGTGCATATATGCAGAACCAAAATGCATATTGGAAATATGCATTTTATATGCCAGAAATTATTCAATATAGTGTGCATATTACATGCCCAAAGTTAATTACGGAATTAAAAATAAAGTTAACCTGTATATAGTTATGTTTTGCATGTAATTGTACTTTGGTGGTTTGAATGGAACTTACAATAAATCGAAGGTGTAATCTCAAGTTTTTATTTTTACTGTGAAATGTTTAACGTTAGAAAAAAAAATATAACAAAGCTGTTTCAAATTTAGTCTTTTTTAATAGTTAGTCAATTTCAAACATACACATTCAATTTCAAACAGTAGAATTGGACTTAATTGTTAAATGGTATTTCAGGTTTCCAACAGTGAATCTCCTTCTATTATCTGCTAATGTATTTCTGTACTGGGAAAACACCCGTTCTACCTCACAAGAAACAAAAGTAGCAAATGTTTCCTTCAGCCAAACATAGTCTTCTAAAGTTCTAAACTATCCAACATTCATATATCACATTCCATTCATTACTTTAGTCATGACTCGAAAATCATAAACCATCTTGTTAGACCAGCGGTTCCCTTTAAACTTAAAGGATCCCCAGCTATAAGCAGCGACACTAAGTTATTAAATGTTAAATTTAAACAGTTTCGTGATTAATTACTTAACATAAATTATATACATATATACTTGCTATAAGTTTTGATATTTTTTGAGTAGTACAACTCTCTAAAATAATTGTACCTATTCATTTATTTATCAATAACTACTAGTATTTACTAAACACCAAGTGTCATATTATTTATTAATACATTTGTAGTTTCAATATTCCACCTACAAACTTTTTAAATTTGAATAATTAGTTTGATAAAATTTACTTGGGTCCACAGTTAAAATCGTTTTCTATGCAGGGGTCCAGAAGAAAACGGCATAGATTAGACATTTACATGTTAAAAATTGACCAAGAAGTGCATATTTCGCGGTTAGCATATATGCGCACGTGCAAATTATATGCTCTTGAAATATATGCAGAGGACTGCATATATGCAATATGCACAATGTCACATCCCTACTAATAACTATTCGAATGCGAGGTAAAAGTAGATTTCTAGCTTTAGCTTTATCAAATCTCATTAATTCCACGTATAATTATATATGTATAACAACCATTCACACTAGAACATTAGACTAATCCTCTTCAGATATGATTTTAAATGACTTCCCTTCTTTTACACCTTTAAATTATTTGTTCGGTATAGAGTATAAACATTTTCTCTGCTATTATCCAAAGCTATTCAGCGCTCAAAGCTTTTTTCTTCTATTTCGTTGCTACAACTACGTTTTTTGTTTCTTCTTTATCGAAGTCCTTTGTTCTTAGAGTCTATTTTAATTCATTCAACAATCAACATATGGTCAAAATCTGAAAATTATTAATATTAGTCTAAATGGAATTAGGAAGAATTTCAATTATTACCTTCGCAGAATGCGGGAAGGTCATACTTTCATCGGCATTTATTTATTTATTTATCATCTTGTTATTCGCTTAACTGAAAAAGTGTTCAACCAAATTGCCTGAAATTTGGTGAAACAATTGGTCCATGTCCAGTGACCTGCTGGTGGAATTTTGGAAGCGACCCGTTCAAAGGTCAAGGTCATGATCACTCAAAAAGTATTGAACACCATATTGCATGAAACTTGGTGAGACGATTTATCAATATACAGGAACTATTTTGTCAGACTTTGGGAGTGATCAGGTCAAAGATCAAGGTCAATGCCATTTCTAACTGGTACAATTGGTCAATGTCCAGGAACGATCTGGTAGAATTTCTGAAGCGAACCGGTCAAGGTCATTTATAACTCAATAACTCAAAAAGTATTGTACCATATATATTGCATGAAACTTGGTGGGACGATTGTTTATTATCCAGTTGGCAGTTTCTTAAATTTTGGGAGAGAACGGGTCAGAGCGGAGACGAAGGTATGCGCTCTACCAAGTGCACATAATCTAGTTTATCCTGTTTTAATTTAATGACAACTGTCATCAAATTAAATGTAAATGGTTTTTCTACATTTTATTACTACTTATAAAATAAGTAAACACCGATACTGTTTATCTCTTATCAGAGGTTATTTAAACTCAGCGTGAAGGTATTTTCAGGTTTCCAGCTTTCGAATAGAAAAATTTCTATTCATCATCAGGAGAAGGGTGGGAAACCTGGACCTAACAATTAATTTTATGACCAATAGTTGTATGTTGGATAAAAATAATTATGAGACAAAAATTAGAAAAATTGTTACTTCCTATAGCTATTGCTGCGACATTAATTCTACTTTTCATATATCTGTAACATAACCAAATGTGTTTTATTGTTCTCAATTGCCTTCTCAGGTAACAAAAAATTATTCCCGGGATATTCCGGGGAAATTCCCTGGGATTGTTCCCTCGTTATCCCTATAGGGTTATCGAGGGATATACCCTCGATATAATTAGGGGATCAACTAATTTTCACTAACTCATGGAATATTACCTCGATAGCGATAGGGATCAACTAATTTCACTAATTCCTGGAATATTCCATCTATATCATTTCACGATAACGGATAATGAGGGAATGAATATATAGATACCGAGGGAATATTCCGGGAATATCTCAATGTTACCTGGGTTCTTGTTTCTATGTATGTCCTATATTCCTATGCGCTACTTGTTGCTACGCATTTCCTCTAGATACATAAGTATGTCCTCTTGATCCTAAATATGTCCTCTTTATCCCAAGTGTGTCCTGTTGATCCTAAGTTTGTCCTGTTAATCCTAAGTGTGTCCTGTTAATCCTAAGTGTGTCCTGTTGATCCTAAGTGTGTCCTGTTGATCCTAAGTGTGTCCTGTTGATCCTAAGTGTGTCATGTTGATCCTAAGTGTGTCATGTTGATCCTAAGTGTGTCCTGTTGATCCTAAGTGTGTCATGTTGATCCTAAGTGTGTCCTGCTGATCCTAAGTGTGTCATGTTGATCCTAAGTGTGTCTTGTTGATCCTAAGTGTGTCCTGCTGACAGAGATGGGCGAAAAGTACATCGAAAGTACTTAAGTACTAAGTACTTAAGTACTAAGTACAAGTACTCGTAAATCAATGTACTTGAAGTAGTACCTAAGTACTTTTTGAAGTACTTTCAAGTACCAAGTACATTTACTATACAATTTAAAAACTAACAATTTATGCTGACTCTTTTCTCTGATAGTACATCATCACAGTGACTCTTTTCTCTGATAGTACATCATCACAGTGACTCTTTTCTCTGATTGTACATCATCACAGTGACTCTTTTCTCTGATAGTGCATCATCACAGTGACTCTTTTCTCTGATAGTACATCTTCTCAGTGACTTTTTTCTCTGATAGTACATCATCACAGTGACTCTTTTCTCTGATAGTACATCATCACAGTGACTCTTTTCTCTGATAGTTCATCATCACAGTGACTCTTTTCTCTGATAGTACATCATCACAGTGACTCTATTCTCTGATAGTACATCATCACAGTGACTCTTTTCTCTGATAGTACATCATCACAGTGACTCTTTTCTCTGATAGTACATCATCACAGTGACTCTTTTCTCTGATAGTACATCATCACAGTGACTCTTTTCTCTGATAGTACATCATCACAGTGACTCTTTTCTCTGATAGTTCATCATCACAGTGACTCTTTTCTCTGATAGTACATCTTCTCAGTGACTTTTTTCTCTGATAGTACATCATCACAGTGACTCTTTTCTCTGATAGTACATCATCACAGTGACTCTTTTCTCTGATAGTACATCATCACAGTGACTCTTTTCTCTGATAGTACATCATCACAGTGACTCTTTTCTCTGATAGTACATCATCACAGTAACTCTTTTCTCTAATAGTACATCATCACAGTGACACACTTTACACGTCCACACGCTTATAATTCGTCAATGTGTTTGGTAAATATTGGTTGTGATATCTAGCTATCACAAAATAATTATATTCAATGTACTTAAATTGGTCAATATAACTCATAGTCTCTATACATGATTGTATGTCAGAATATATAAATATTCACCGTCACATAAAAGTATACAATGTCTTACAGTTTTAGTTTTCGATTCTACTGTTTGACAAAGTTTTCAATTTTACTGCTTGACAAACAATTTTCCAACATGTTGGACCTCTTCAAACTCTTGTTTTTATCCAGTTGCTGTAAATACAGTTTTGATGAGAAAAAGAATTAATTTTGTAGAGATTTTAGAACTAATCTTTTAAAATTTCTTGACTGAAAGGAAAAAATGTACTTTGCAAAGTACTTTTTACTTGGAAAGTAACAAGTACTTGTAAAAAGTACTTCTAAGTAATTATTCAAAGTACTTTTTAAAAAGTACTTCAAGTAGTACTTCAAGTACTTACTTGTTACTTAGTACTTTTACTTGGTACTTGGGAAGTACTTTCCCGCCCATCTCTGCCTGCTGATCCTGAGTGTGTTCTGCTGATCGTAAGTGTGTCCTGTTGTCCTGTTGATCCTGTGTGAGTGTGTCCTCTTGATCTAAGTGTGTCCTCTTGATCCTAAGTGTGTCCTTTTGATCCTGTGGGTGTTCTATTAATCCTACATGTGTCCTAATTCAACTTCTATAGTTATGTATCTATCAGACTATAGTTTACCGTGTCCCTCCAAATTACATGTTAGTCTCATTCGATGTTAAAGCTCTTTTCACGAGCATTCCCATACATTTTGCCATAGAATCTATAAGAGAAGCTATAGATACAAGTTACACTTCTCTGAATACATCTTTGGAACCAGAAGACATCATTGCCTTGACTAAAATTTGCCTTGAATCTACATTTTTTCAATACAACGAAAAACTAATATAAAAAAATGAATTAAAAAGAATATATACAGTGGCGTGCAAAAGTTAAGGAACAGTGAAAATAAATTGAGAAAATTGTTTAATGTGAAAAAAGTAGACTTCATACACAGTTGTGAATCTGAATATAACTTCTTCTATAACTTGACATTTTTTATTCAAAATTTGGGAACATTTGACCCACTTACTGAAGAATAAATTAATAATAAAACAAATGAACGAATTTTGCCCCTGCGTAAAAGTTAAGGAACACCTTAAATTCTGCCTCTAATTATCTATCTTATTGCGCTGTCAAAGACTAAATTGACACTAAATAACAGTTTCTATAATATTGGAACAATACAGAACGTAAACAAACAATCAAGGCGCCCTTTGTACGATGTAAGATGTCTTCTCCTGAAAGAAATCGTGTTCTGTCATTGCATTTTGATGGAAAATCTATTTCAGAGATATCTTCTATGATAGGAAGGGTTCGCACAAATGTTCGACGTATTATTGCCAAATATAAGCAGCTTGGACACATAGAAACAGGAAAGAGAACCGGCCAACCACCTAAGACTACTCCTAGAGAAGACCGACAGATTGTCAGAATGAGTATGAGGAACCGTTTCAAACCTGCATCTCAAATCTCACGTGAGTTAAAAGTTGGGACAAGTGGAACTGTGTCTCGATCCACTGTTACGCGTAGGCTTCAACGAGCTGGCATGAAAGCACGCGTCCCTGTCTCCAAGCCTCTGATTTCCAAAAAAAAAAATCAGAAACGTAGGCTTCAGTTCGCGCAGGAACATGTCATTTGGACCGATGATCAGTGGTCCAAGGTTCATTTTAGTGATGAATCAAAGTTCAACGTCATTGGATCTGATGGTAAATCATATGTACGGCGTAAAAAAGGAGAACGACTGTCAGTGAACTGCGTTAAGAAAACAGTGAAGCATGGTGGAAGAAGTGTGATGGTCTGGGGAGTGTTCTCTGCTGATGGGCCTGGACCACTGGTTCGCTTGCATGACAGTGTAAATGCAGAAGTGTATAAGCAGATGTTGCAGCAGCATTTGCTTCCATATCTAGGCACCAGACTTTTGCAAACCCAAATTTTCTATGTTTGATTTACAGAAAATGTATCAATCCTGCCTTAAGTTCGTGGTGTAAGAAAATAAGAGCGCTCTTGTGTAAATGGAAAAGGGTCGTCTTCTTGGAACTGAACATTAAAGTTTGTGTATGATGTTTCGGCACTCATGCTCTTGACTTTTGATGTTTTCGTCTTTTAACCATCAAATATCACCTTGCTGAATTATCATAATGTTTCTTCAAAATGCATTATGTAAGTATAGGCAATTGAAATGTATGAGTCTATCTTTTGCCAACTGACTCTGTGTAGCAAATAGCAATGCTCCTACATCGATGACGAAAGTGCTGTTTTGTACAATGTCTTTCTTTGGCCTTGCCTCTTATTCTAGCATGATGACCTTTGCAATTTTGCATTGGAACAGTTTATCACATTTTCTCATCATTCCTTCTTTACATCTTTAAACAATGACAAAGGTTCGGTTGTTGCCGTTGGTTCATATCGAAAGAAATGCTGAATGTTCCCTGCTAGTTCGGTGATCATTACCATGAGATGAAAGAAAGACTTTGGGTAAGGTAGCCTCTTACTTCCGTTTCGGCAGATGTTGTTACGAAGCGATGCAAGAGATTTAAACTGTTTGTTCCTTTTGAGTGAGGCTTCGTTCACTTCTATTATACAGGCTCTTCTGGATATCATTATCGACTCGTACCATGGTCCGTGATCGACGACTTAAAAATTCAGCCAAAAGAGTAGGGACAGATATTAGATAATGTTTTTTTTTTTTGCTCTGGTGATGACAGATGACCAAATTACACCACAGTCACTGATGAAAGTCAATAGGTCTGACTTGTTTATATTTCAAAGTTTTATTCCATCGATTTATAAATTTTTCAACTAGCCTAACTATAGAAAGAGAATGAATCCGACTTTTTTAAAGCTAGGTACGAAAAACTCATATGTCTGGAAAACATGCTCGTATCGAAAGTACGGTGTCCGAAGTGTTAAACATGTGGCGAATGTCGCAGAGTTTGATGCTCAAACGCACAAGTAATAGTGGCAAAAATGTTGATTTAAAGAATTTTTGGGGTGCAGTTCCATCCATGATAATAAAATTATTGTACTTTTTTGGTGTATATTGCAGGTAATCTCAACAGTTGGTGACTACAACAGTGATGATGAACCGGAAACTAGAGATGACAAAAATATTTTTGACATATTATTTATAAAGTTGAAAGATATTGTAATTTCAAATGATTTTATTGTCCAATAATGTCAGTGTAACTCTTCATATGTTCAATTTGAGACGTAAGTTCTCTTAGAAAGTTAATCAGTATAAAAAAATGCTAAGAAATGATATATAACATGACCTTATTTGGAAAAATTGAATTTAGACTAATTCGCGCTTTCGACTACAATTTTGGGGTTCTGAAAATGAGGTTTCCTAATGTCAAATCGACGGCGCTTTTTTTTTGGTTAATATACACACTATATGGGAGATCTGGACCAAATTTCAGCTTGTTACCATTTTATTCCCACAAATTTTAAAATTCTACCATACTAATAAAGAGGGGATACTGTACTGTATGGGGATAGAGAGGGGATACTCTACTGTATAGGGATAGAGAGGGTATACTGTACAGTATTGGGAATAGACGGGGGATGCTGCACTGTATTGGGATAGAGAGGGGATGCTGCACTGTGCAGGGATTGAGAGGGGATATTGCACTGTGTGGGGATTGAGAGATGATACTGTACTGTATGGGGATAGAGAGGGGATACTGTACTGTATGGGGATAGAGAGGGGATACTGTACTGTATGGGGATAGAGAGGAGACTCTGTACTGTATGGGGATAGAGAGGAGATACTGTACTGTATGGGGTTAGAGAGGAGATACTGTACTGTATGGGGATAGAGAGGAGATACTGTACTGTATGGGGATAGAGAGGAGATACTGTACTGTATGGGGATAGAGAGGAGATACTGTACTGTATGGGGATAGAGAGGAGATACTGTACTGTATGGGGATAGAGAGGAGATACTGTACTGTATGGGGATAGAGAGGAGATACTGTAGTCACAAGGAGTCGCAAGGATAAAGGGATCATCAAAAGGCACAATATGCCCATTCTAGGATGGTTCCTGTTTACAGCCAGCTGTGCGCTCGACGTTGGGTTAAAAACGGAGCATGGTGAATCTCTCTACATCACTTCCTACTTGGAACCTATGCACTCCAAACCGTACTCCCAAACCTGACAAAAGAAGAACCTCCATCAGGCGTAAGAGCACAGTTTGGGTACAATCATTAGCTCCAAGATTTATCCGGGACTTGGTCAGTCAAGCCCGCCAATCACTGCCCCCTTCACAGAGGCCGCCCGAAAGCAGTCCCTGAGACGGTGACAGGACGCAGGGTGTGACCTGATCTCTCTCGCCGCGGAAAGGCGCCAGGTTTTCTATTATTTGGTTGATTGGAGTTGAAGTAAGAGGGCTATCAGACTAAGATAGCTAAGACTCTCATCTCAACTCCGAGGTCAAGTCATGGAGGCGCTTGACAGCTCAGTAAGCCAGCTCACTGAGTATCCTGTCAAGTCGCCTTTTGAATGTGTCAACAGTCAGGCTGCTGACAACATTTTCTGGAAGTCTGTTCCGCACATTAGAGATTTTTACCAGCATGAAGTTCTCCAGCTGAGCAGTGGTGAATCTAGGCGGAACCACCTTCCACCCGTGGTTGCTGGTGTGGTTCACACACACCGAAAAGTAGTCTTCGGGATCAACTCGACTTATCCCTCTAAGGATCTTTAAAGTCTCAATGAGTTAATGGAAAAATATTGTCTTTTTAAACAAAAAAAAAAAGAAAAAAAAAGAAAAAAAAAAAAAAAAACTCTCAAACGTCACTGCTCAAGCGTGAAGAGGCCCAGGTATTCTATCCGACGTGCGTATCCCTTGGATTGGATTTCAGGTACAAGTTAAGTGGCCCTCGCTTGCACCCGTTCCAACCACTGGACATCCACTCGCAACGTCGGTGACCAGAACTGGACCGCAAACTCCAAAAGAGGTTTTACCAGAGAGTTGTACAAGGTGAGCACTGTCTCTCTGTTTCTGTATCTGAATTGCCTCTTGATGTTTTCTAGGATCTTGTTTGCTCTCCTCTCAGCTTCCAGGCACTGTCGAGAGAACTTGAGATCCCTGGTGATCATAACTCCAAGATCCTTCTGTACATCAGTGGGTCCTATTGGGGCTCTAAGTGGCGTGTAGGCAGCTTCAGTGTACCTACGACCAGCATGAAGTACTCTACACTTGTCCACATTGAAGGGCATCTGCTACTTTTCCGACCATTCTCCGATCTTGAAAAGATCACGTTGGAGTTGTCCGATTGCCTCTGGACTTGCAGCGTTGATGCCAATCTTTGTGTCATTAGCAAACTTGGATACCCAACTGACGAGTCCTACGTCAAGGTCATTTATGTAAATAATAAAGAGCAGAGGACCAAGGACTGAGCCCTGGGGAACCCCGCTGGTTACGGAGCTCCACACAGAGGCCACGCCATTGACCACCACTCTTTGTCGCCTGTTATTTAGCCATGACCTGATCCATTGTAGGACTCGACCACCCACACCAATAGCTGCTATTTTGCCATTAACATCTTGTGAGGTACCTTGTCAAATGCCTTCTTGAAATCAAGGTAGACGATGTCAACAGCTTTGGATTTGTCATGCTCCTGAAGAACGTAGTAGAAGAACTCTAGTAAGTTTGTCAGGCATGATTTTCCGCGAAGAAAGCCATGCTTTCTTTGTCAGGCATCCTATGAGCTGGGATACTGCAGAGATGCCTGAGAGGGGATACTGCACTGTATGGTGATATAGAGGGGATACTGCACTCTATGGGGATAGAGAGGGGATACTGTACTCTATTGGGATAGAGAGGTGAAACTGTACTCTATGGGGATAGAGAGGGGATACTGTACTCTATTGGGATAGAGAGGTGAAACTGTACTCTATGAGGATAGAGAGGGGATACTGTACTCTATTGGGATAGAGAGATGATACTGTACTCTATGGGGATAGAGAGGTGAAACTGTACTCTATGGGGATAGAGAGGGGATACTGTACTCTATTGGGATAGAGAGATGATACTGTACTCTATGGGGATAGAGAGGTGAAACTGTACTCTATGGGGATAGAGAGGGGATACTGTACTCTATGGGGATAGAGAGGTGAAACTGTACTCTATGGGGATAGAGAGGGGATACTGTACTCTATTGGGATAGAGAGATGATACTGTACTCTATGGGGATAGAGAGGTGAAACTGTACTCTATGGGGATAGAGAGGGGATACTGTACTCTATTGGGATAGAGAGGTGAAACTGTACTCTATGAGGATAGAGAGGGGATACTGTACTCTATTGGGATAGAGAGATGATACTGTACTCTATGGGGATAGAGAGGTGAAACTGTACTCTATGGGGATAGAGAGGGGATACTGTACTCTATTGGGATAGAGAGATGATACTGTACTCTATGGGGATAGAGAGGTGAAACTGTACTCTATGGGGATAGAGAGGGGATACTGTACTCTATGGGGATAGAGAGGGGATACTGTACTGTATGGGGATAAAGAGAGGATACTACAATTTACTAGCAACTTGTAAACTCGCCCGCTTGTAGCGAGTAAACTAGGCTCGTGTCATCGAGGCTAAAACACTAGCTGCGAGTAACTTTTTCTTAGTGCAGGCAGGCCCCGTATTTATTATGAAAATTACGACTCAGAATTTTTGCAAACGGTAATAAGAGAGACATAACTTGAAGTTCTTATATAATTGTAAATGATTGAATATTTCATTTTCTATGAGTTAGAAAAATAGTAAATGGTCTTGACGGCTCAACTTAGCGTATATTTCGTATTTATTTTAGCAGAAGCAACTGGCAATTAAAGCTCTGTGATGAAAGTTCAAAGCAGCAAATGAATTAAAAGTATTTATATTCAATCACAGATTAACTCACACTCACTATAGGTGAGTAATTAGTTTGGTACTTCGATTTCTATAATTGTGTTAAATTGTAACATTTTATTGGAAGTCTCATATTTTCGAAGAGGTAAAAAAATATATAATAATTATTAGCTGATTAACCATTATATGAATTGGAATCCATAATTTCATCAGCTGATTATGATAATATACACAAAATCCAGGCCTCATGACCATTTTCTTTTATTTCAACCCATTTAGACAAGAAGTTTTAATTATATTATAACTTCAAGTCATGCATTGCAATTATTTCATCTTTTATAAAAGCAGGTAGGTATTAAGAGCAAGGCCAACCAGTACATCTTCAAGTATTACTCGCTGTCTAGTTGGCTTCTGGGCCAGTACGTGTCATCATCACTATCTAACTATCTCACTCGCCAGCTTGTAAACTCGCCAGCTAGCATGCAGCGAGTGAACTACCCTTAAGGAAGGTACAAATTTAATGAGTTAGAATACGGGAAAGCCGTCATATATCATAGTGGAAATAAATATTTTATACATATTTTTTTCCATAGAATCCGAAAATTATAAACCTTTTTTTGTAGAAAATAGCACTTTTTGAGATATGAGGGTTTAAATTTATTTATTTCCTATGTATTACTGAAGGATTAAGAACTTTGAAAAAACTCATCTTTTTATTGTAATTACTCAAATATTATAGATTTTTTACATGAAATATGGTCTAGGTTTTCGAAACAAAAACGTCGTTAAACCTCACTAAATAAGGGAAATATATAATAATATTTAGTAAAAGTTAAATATTATTTACTCATTTTTATCAGAGTCAACTGTAATAACTTTATTTAAGACCTTTGCTATTGTAATAACTAATAACAAAGCAACACTTCTTAGTTGTATCTACTGCCCCAATTTTTCCTGGAATCAATTGTCTTGGGGCCCAATTGTCGTTGCACCGTTTAATATTGCTTTCTTTTCAAATTTCAACCAATCGTCATTTTTATGATTGCATCACATTTTTTTTCTTTAAATTTTCTTGTAAAGTTATGAACAAGGTTTTAATTGTCGAGAAATGAAACGAATTCATGAAAGTATGATTTAATATTATAAAATTATACTTTATTACAAATTTAATTGTTACTAAGATTCAGTCAAGCATCATCATATTTAATATTATTCAGCTGTGATTTGTAAATATAAATTAATATAAAAACACGTTCTGACAGAAATGAACAGAGTTCTACTATAGATATTTTACGAAACTTTCTTGGCATAAATAGTTTGAATAAAGTGTGCACTGTCAGCAAATCCCTCTGGTGAGAGTGCATACCGAAGAGTTGGTTCTGGGTCTCTGACAACGATGATGGCTTCTTCATCAGCCAGGTAGCAGAGTAGTTAATTTGAATCTCCATTGAGACTACAGCTGGTGTTTAATTAAAGCAAAATTAAAGGGATAATTGGCAAGAAAAGAATTGCAATAACGTTAGATCATTTAAACGCTTAATCTTGATTCAAAAATTTTAATTAAGATACAGGTAAATGAAATGAATGTACGTAAATCATTCCATATTAACCTATCAAACAATTACATTCATACAAAGAAGCACTCGAAACAAATACAATTGCATGTTTACTTATAGAAATTAATTAGGTGAATATATCAGCTGTTCGTTGAATTCATGAAAAATATACCAAAATTTGAAATATATGGAAAAATCAACGATAAAGAAACAAATATAAATAGAAAGATTATATGATTTAATGTTTCTTTGATTGTGTTAGTGTTTACCAGTAATTCATAAACAGCCCTATTTTTTTCATTATAAACTAAGTGTGATAACATTTCACTAAGGATAACTATAGAAACCTAGAAAATATTGTAACAATATGCTTTATAAATATAGAACTCTCCAGTAACTGTATTATTAATATTGAAGTGATTAAACAAACAAGAATTATAAATATTCCCTGAACCTGACATTTATATGAGTATTTGACTGGTGATTCAGCAATGCTATTCTTTACTGAAAAACGAACATACCGAAAGATATAGACTTCATAAAAATATAATATAGCTACTTACGTTTTCACCAATTTGCTTATAGAAATAATAATAGTGAACCTCAATATATATCTCGATTGTGAACTAGAATGGTAATACGCAATAGATTAGAACCAGAAGAGTATTTCTCAAAGTGTAAGAAAGTATGTAAAATGTACAAAAGAGACTACATGACATTTCTTTTAATCAGTTTAGCATCATTGGCCAATAGGAGTGGTGGAGAGTGACTGCAATTCCATTAGCTGAAATGTAGTTAAAGAAAAGAACAACACGTTATTGAGGCAACAATCCATTTGAAGTAAAGGCCATTGGGCAGACTTCAGAGCAAAGGAGAGTTGCTAGTCACTGTCAATTTACCGACAGAAGCTACTGAAATGTTCGCCTGCAAATTATCCAGCATAAATATTCTGGGGAGAGCTAATGTAGGCCACCCTTTACCTCCTTTCAACATAAACAGTCAACTCAGATTAAGAGTAGGCATTGCTTGTGTTCTGTTATGCTCTGCAACTGTATTAATTTATAAACATAGGCATGACTCTCTATGCGATTTAAATTGAACAAAGTATTTGATACCTAACAGCTCGTAAGAATATTGTTTACACCTTAGTAAGAGTTCACAGACACACAAATAGAAAACAGAAAAGAGATGAATGCATTTCACATGAGTTCAGCACATCGAGATACAGCAAACAAAATGTATAAATTTAATTAAATCTAATATTTAAGACTAAATTCAAAGGTTTTGATATGAAAAGCTTTCGTAAGCGTGAAATGTTAATAGGATATTGTATGCTATTATTCACATCGTAGCTGGAAAAGCTTAAACATTCAGTTATAAAGTGTTTTTCGAAGAAAGTTAGACATTTTAAACACTTTACATTATTACAATTTCAAACTCATTACAGGTTATATCTTCAAAAGTAAATCTAGTCTCGAACTTTCACTAAATCATTAGAGAGTATCAAGTCATGTATTGATGTATTTTGACAGTAATTCTAGTCATTGCAGCATTTAAAAAGAGGTCTGTTTGCTCAAACAATTTCACCAAAAAATGAACTGCTTGGAGAATCAGGAAGATATCACATATATTTTGCTAACTATTTCATACTAAATGTTTTTTTTTTAATGGTTCAAGCTTGCTCCAGTGTTCAATAAATTGTTTGCACACTTTATAAATTATTTCCTCTATCAATCACTTTTCATTTATTATTCGAAGCAACATATTACAATTATGATCTTACCATTAAATAATTCTAAAAAAGTTTAACTTAACTTGACATAATTATTAATTATAAATACCATATAATCTTAAGTGCCTCGTGCGCTTTTATTTATTCATTAAAATCTTTGGCTGATTCAAACAAATCTTAATATTACAAATTCTAGTACATTTTTCATAGACAATAGCAGTAATCACCAAAACTAACAAACTACAATAAAATGTACAAACGCCAAACAGCAAATCCGTCATTGTATACAACATTCGATATAAAAATTTCTCACATACAATACAAAAGCATAGAAATATCGGAAAAGAGCTAATTATTACAAGGAGATAGGAAGTAGGTCGCGGGTGCAATATCATCATTGGATCTTTTCACGCGTTGATGAGATCCGCCAGATTGTAAACATAACCTCCATTCTGCTGTAATCTGAAATGGAGGCAAGCGACGTTACGTTAGATAAATAAGAAAAGGAATTGCCAACACTCGTTATAAGCCTTTTGATAGTTACTATTGCTTAAACTAGCTACATATACTATTGCAGTGGTTACTTGAACCTGTGAATTTGATTGGATGTGTAGCTTTTGAATTTCATGTTCATGAGTGAAATAGCACTAGTGATTGACAAATTCTAAATTCGTGAAACAATTTCATTGAGAAAATATCTAGGGTAAGTTCAAAATTATCGGTCAGTTCCACATCTTCGGTCATATAAGAAAAAACGATATAATAATAATTATTTCACTAGGATTGGTTGAGTAAAAACAACCAACCCGGGTCCGAAGATGTGGGACTGACCGATAATTCGGGAATTATCCTAACATAGAAAATTTCAATAGACTACATCTCTCAGAGATATGATGTCGTGTGAAAAATGTAAAAATAGAGTTGTTAAAAATATTAAAATATAGGTAAAAATATCAACAAGAATTAAACAAAATAACTATTGCTTTTTTCCTCTTCAAAATATCACAAGAGGATTGACGTCACACTGGCCTTCCACCCACCCCCCCTTCACCCCAACTGCAGACTGGTACAATTAAAGCGCTTTAATTGAATGGTATACGTAATTAACTTAAAATATGTCGATAATGCTATTTCCGAAGTGCAGTTATTGTTTTTTTTGTGAGTTTAAATAATAAGAGCATTAATGAACATATTTAACATTCATTTTGACTATAAAATGTTCACTTATAACTAGCAGGTAAATTAAATGTTAAAAGGAATAATCCGATCTCCTCTGTAACTACTATTATCTTCTTGGAAACCTACAAGACCCACAATATTATGCCTAAATTTCTACGTTTTAGACCTTAATAGATTTCTGTAAATTTAATTCCATGGATAGGTAATCCTTTCCTACGCCAATGAAATATGCTTATTTATGCTGTGAAAAGGTGTATCCACTGTTATAGCTTGCTTAATAGAGTAAGTAAATACTTAGCAAAACCTAGATATATAAATAAGTACTGCATATTTATTCATTTATTTTGATAAATGGATATATAAATTCATATTTTACAGTTTGCAAAGTAGATCATTTTTCGAGGTCTAATAATACACAAATTTTTTCCATAACTTTTGATCGGTTATACCATTCTCAAGTTATTTTATGTTTTCCCATTATTTTAATGACTTGTTTTGAACTAGAAGCCAGTGAAGTGAAGGGGCGGAGCAAAGAGTGACGTCACAATTTTACGCTCTATAAATTTTTATTGAAAACATGTTTTTACTGTGTAGCACCATCTTCCTTCACAAAATATTTCCTATTATCAAAATATACAGTTATCAAGTAAAATGATTGAGGAGAAAAATAGAATAATATTTTCAAAGAGTGTACTACTAAAATTTCCTATAGTCATTAAATGGGTATATTTATCCTATTCTATAACTAGGTAGCTAAGGCCTCTGTTGGCAGAACTCACTGTAGTTCCACCATTCTCCTTCTTCTGGCCCTCTTCTCTGAGTATTGTCTCACTGCGAACACGATGGTGATGTTGATGATGAGAAAACCGACCACGCCGCAAATAGCGCCTGAAATGAAAACAAACTTACTCCTTAATAATTGTTGTACCTGAAGAACATGAAGCCTTGTAACAAGAACTTATAATAAAAAGGCAATAGACAGATCAATTTTATACTAGAAAGAGATTAGAGAATACAAAGTTACTCTACAATTATTACTAGGGGTTTAACTTCTGTTGTAACTACTAAGGTTCTTACCAATGACGTTAAAAGGAAAATATATACAGACAACCGTGATAAGCATATTGACAGGAGATTTTCTCCATGAGCAAAGTCATCTACCACTATTCGGTGACAATACTCATGTGTACAGAAAAGCTACTCCGATGCAGTCGCTAATCTTAAGGACATATGAAACGGTTATAAGTACTGACGACTGCACTCACGGATAGAAGAGGAAAATGGAGAGTATCTAAAAGCAAAAAACGAAAAAATCGTAGGAATATAAAGAGACCTCTAATAATCCTAATTACGACAGTTTATAACTCAAGAGTCCACCTTCTTATCCATACACTATAGATGAAAAAATTGAGCCCAAATGAGATTATATAACTAATAATTAGATGTTACCAGATTCCAATAATTCCCCAGTTATTTGATATATTTAAGTCCCACATAACTTTATACAAACAATATGATCAACTAAATGATTATTACCTAAAACTAATCGTGTAGGCGGTGATGAGCTGTGAGGGTCTCTCCTGGCTCTGTTCATGTGACGTTCTTTCATGTGAATCAGAATTCCCTCATCACTCTGTTGATTCTTCACCACAGGAATTAGGCCATCGCCAGCAGGCCATCGCGACGAAGAGGAGGAGGATTGGATGAAGGCTCTATTGTGGTGGAGGGGCTCTTGACGAGGTTCAAGGTGCTGTTCGTAGAGAGGAGTTTTCAGAGACTTCACCTTTGGAGGCTCCATTTTCTTGAATGTATTTTTTGGCACAGTTTTTGACGTAACGCTTTCAGGCTGTCGAGTCTCGTCTGAAAAAAGAGAATAGCTAAATTGAGCGGATCATTTCCAGGACATTATATGATCAATCAATGGAATATTACAAGTACACTTAAATTCGACAAGAAAAGTTGACTGAAGTATACAGATGAGTAGATTATAAAATGAGTTAGTTTTAGTATATTAGTTATTATTGGTAGTGTTACAAAACAGAAGTCCAACATGCATTTTTCTTTTATCTAAACTGATACTTATTGTACAGCATTAATTAGAGTAGAAACCATGACTTTCATGTCTCCAAAGTTGAAAATTAAAACGAAACAGTTCAAGCTCTTAGGACTTAGAACGCCAAGTACATGTACAGAAAAGCGTTCTTTATAGCGATCAGCGTTCGTTTTAACGATACAGTTAGTTTAGTTGGGGATTTAAACTTTGTAAGTTTTCTTTAACAGCATTTCAATGAAACCTTAATGAAGGTAAACAATCTATGATTATTATTAAAGGAAAATTTTAATGAAAAACTTATGATACTTTAATAACCTACTTATATAAATGTACAAAATAATAAGGTAGATATAACTGTCGCTTAAAGTACTACAAAATATGATAAAAAGGGCATTATTTTTCAATTTCACTCACATCGATATCTATGTATGTACATGCAAAAAATATGCAGAGCAGAAATATAATCGTTTATTAAACTGAACACAATATAAAAATAAATTATTTGATTTCCTGATTTTTTTTGTTATGAATAAAAGAAGAATATTGAAATACAATATAGAATAGTCACAACTTTTTTAATTTCCATTGGAATATTCTAATCAAACAAAATGTGGCGGAAAAGAGTAGGTAACAAAATCAAAATACTTAAAATCATAAACACAAAATATTAAGTGTTGATTGTCAATTGTAATACCTCTGAATATAATCAATGTTTGACTAGATACTTGGTAGACGGATAAAATATTTGTTAAACCTTATAATTTAAAGAGTTCGTTGTAGCGATATGCAGTACGATAGAGCGGACATTTTTTTCCTTTGTAGGGGAGAGTGTCCTCCCAAAGATCGTCCGCTGTGAGAACTTTACCTATATATTTTAATCAGATTAAAGCTGTACGGAATGCAGATCGATTAATTCATAACCTTCAATTTCACTGTAGTTTTTACGACTTTCTTGTCTACCTTAGGCAAATATAATCTTTAATTACCATATTGCATAAAAATATCTACTTAATAATATTCCACGTGCTCTTAATACTTCAATTTACCATTTTCATATCGTTAAATAAATTATACGTTTTGTCTTTTCAATAGCGATGCCTTGAAAATTGAAACACAATACATTGGTTATAGTGATGATAAATGCATCTGCATCTCGCCTTTTATTATCTAAATTTTATTAAACTGCTATGTATTATACAGGGTGACAACGCGAAGTGTGGACTCATATAAAGCCTAATAACTCCAGATTTATTTCTTCAAACTTTCAATACAAACACTGAAATGAATGGGCATCAAACGACGATTATTATCATATCTGGTTTATTCGAAATAACCCCCTTTTGCCCAAACTACAATTTGGAGTCTGCTTGGCTCATGAGAGCAGGTTACACGCACCGTTTCTGCGCTTATTTCATCCAAAGATTTGACAAGGGTGCGTTTTAGCGAGTCTAAGCTTTCATGGGTTGATGTACACTCCTTCCGCTCCAAGACAGACCAGATTCCAAAGTCCATTGGGTTGAGATCTGGGGACGAGGGAGGCCAGAGTTCCTTTGGCCAAAATTCTTTGAAATGCTCCTTGCAGAAGGTCTGAACCAATTTGGCGGCATGCGATGTCGCTCAGTCCTGCTGCAGTGGGACGCCATTGGCAGTCATGTTGCTTTCCACCCAGGGAACAACTTTGTCTCTCAACAAACCCAGTTAAACTTTCTGGTTGATTTTAACCACCTCTTCAATAAAAATTAAGGGTGTTTTCCGACAGCCCAAACCATGACTGAGGCCGATTTTTGGCAAAGAAAAAATATCTGCCGTTCTTCAGGAATGCCCTTCACATTCCTAACCCAAATGCGATCATTCTGATTGTTATGGATGTTTGCCTGGACAGTGAAAAGTTTCTCATCCATCCACAGAGCAGGTGGCTGCATACAGTCCTGCAGACGATGTAAAAGCAGTGGTGCTCTCTTCCATCTTTTCTCGCAGGTGAGACCAGATAGGAGTTGTCGCCTGATCTTCTTGTAGGGATGGCACTTGAGGTCTTCCTTAAGGACATTTTGGATAGTTGTGTGGCTGATATTGGCAGCCTTTGCCATTTCGCGAGCACTTCTTTTAGGATTTCGCCTGAGTTTAATCCTGATGGAATTCACAATTTTTGGGTCCTTGAATACCCTAGATCTGCTCACAGTTGGTTTCAAAATCTAGAAAATCTCAATAGCAGTTTTTCCACTCCAATGCCGGGTTTACATTGTCAGTCGGCACCTAGGTATTTCCCTAGGGATTCACCACAAAGTGTCTAATTTCACCAAGAAACACTGTTTTCGCAATGAAATTTAAAAACGGACAGTGTTCGTTCGAATCACCACACTGTCGGACTGTCACCAGTAACCAGTGGCACCTGCACGTGGCACTTTTCACTTTTCAGTGTGTTGTTAACAATAGGAAGAGGTGTGCTAGGCACTGCAGCCACCTTCTCTTTCTTTTCTATAGCGAGTCATTTGGCATAGACCTTCTCACAGTTAAACAAAGACTGAGAGCACTGCCACTATTAACCACACTGTCGTACTGTAGTATAGTTTGAACACTTTCGTGGTGACAGTTTCGAATGCTCAGTTATCACCACGCGTATTCCCTAGGTTGTGACTGACAATGTAAACACTGCTTCATGTAGTACTCCGTTCGCTTCACTTTTGTCACTCATTTTAACTTTAGACAATTTCTCAAATATTGAACTACAGGAAAAATCTAATCAGAATCTGAAACCAGAATGGAGTTTAAAACCAAAATTGAGTTGACAAGCGCACTGTGAAAAATAGTCCACACTTCACGTTGCCACCCTGTAATAGTGTTAAACATTTTCTTATCTATGCATGTAGATTTGATCTATTTGGTATAAAATTATATAAATTCATTCACTCGCATATGCATTTCCTATTTATGCATTATGTACTTTTTAATTATCAGTATATGTAAGAATTATTTGCATATCAAATTTCATACTTGCTAATTTTTTTGGTAATTTTGGTTAAGCAAAGCCACAACCTAATGAGTTGATTAGGGTTGTAACAATATTCTCCATATTCTACATACATTATTTTTTCCTTTCAAATGTGCTGTATATTCTCTGAAAAATATGCTTCATATTTTTTTCCTCAATTCATACAAGTGCTGTAATGGATGTGATAGAATTGAATTACTAAATATTGACAAGAGGAACAAATAAGAGTTACTTAGAGCTTTTTATAATTCCGAGCTAAAAGTCTCCTATCAGAAGATCTTTTATACCCTGGTCTGTATATCCTAATATCCTAATGTAATTATCACTTCACAGATACCTTCGCCATTTTTGGGTAAACTTGAAAAGCAAGCCTCTTAAATCACATGAGCACTAATCTCACGTTTCGATGCAATTCTACTAAAAGTAGAAAACTTTTTGCTTATATGACCCATCTCTGAAATTCGAACAACCATGACGTACTAAAAATAGTATTTATTAATAAAAACAATTTCTAATAAAAGAATGTATTTCACGAAACACGAATATTTTTTCATATTAAGAATATGCATCATTTAAAATATGCTCAAGATTGTATTTTTATACTAAAAGCATATTGCCTTACCCTAATAATGATGAACGTTAACAATGCTAGATTGCTAGTTTACTAGTTTACTATTGTTTAAGAAGGAATAGTTTAAACAGTAATTTTTATTCACCAAATACAAACTTATTAGTGTAAGGAAGTAATAGGTAACTAAATTTTTACGTACTTCAAACTAGCTATTAAAACTCAAATCTATTTTGTATTTAGTAGAGGGTTAAAGTCTTCTTAGAACCAAAGGCCATATCGCTGCCATAAAAAGGAAATTAAGTACAAGGGACTAACAGAAACGGCGAGAATGGAAAATGGCTCCATGAATAAAGTAGCATACCACCAGAATGAGACATTCATGGATGCAGTAAAGCTACTCCGTAAATGCTGTCACTTACCAAGGAAAGTGACGAAAAAGGTCAAGCACTTAGGGATTGAAGAGGAATACGAAGAGGTAATAGTTGATGAAGCCTAGAAGCCTATCTACATAAAATACAGAACTAAAGAGCTAATCCTAGTATTATGCTCTACATCAATTACAGTCGATTACAACCTTTATTAAGGAACCTTCCAGGAGCTTCAGTACCTACCAAGAGCGAGTACCAGAAAGCTCAGTGGCCTTAATAATTCCTCAAATTATATTTTATTTTACGGAAATTATAATTTGTATTCAGTAAAATTAAAAAAAATGTTAAATTTTATAGTCTACGTAACACTTAAATTAACGAAAAATGAATAATTCCTACAAGTTAGAGAAAAAACTCGTAAATCTAAGATCAGTAAGCAAACATTTTATTAATCTGAATAAAGTAAAATTTCCATAAATTTTCCATGAGAACGCTCCAAATAATAAAGATTAATTATACATTACATTAATGTTGAATTGAAAATAGCAATAATTAGGTTCCTAAACTAATTCAAGTAATAAGAATATAATTAAGTAAAAACATCTTTATAATATGTTTATTAGAGAATATAGACTTGTGTTACTCAAATTTGCTTGGCATAGTCACTCAAATAATACACTGCCTAATAGCTAAAAGAGTCAGAGGTTATATGAAAACAATAAAGTAAAGAATCTTTTATTACTAAAACATAAACATGGTACTATGATGGTTCATTTAGATCAAATAAATTTCAATCAAATCATTTTCGAAACCATATACAAAGCAATTTGAAGTTTGATGACTTGCACAATATAGTAATCATTGAACTCATTGCATGGAAGCAGATATATCCTTCAGATCAGCAAATTGGGATTCTATTTGGAAAAGTATATCAATTTGTCGCTTCACCTTAACTTGACATAAAGAGCACCGAGATGTGTAGTTATTGTCGAAGTCTGTGTACTTTTTGCGGGCATTTTCTGTATGCCTCAACAGAATATGCAGCACGTTGTTTTTAGCACCTAATCTATGTTTAACGTAAGCGCACGCTTTCAAAAGTCGCATATACACTTGACGGAGAGCCAATCTCTGGATTTTACAGACACACTCGTAAGGTTTCATTGCTTCATCGTGAAATGTTGAAAGTTCAATTCGATCCATCGTATTTTCCCTTTCCTTTCTCATGTTCAACTCTTTTCTAACATGAAGCCCTTCATCCTGGTAAGTACAATGTACCTTAGGAGAGGTCATTACTTTGGTCTTCATTGGAGATTCTTTCATTGTAGTATCAGAACAAATCGCTGAATTTGCAAGATTCTCATCCATTATTTCAGTAAGTTTGTGTTTTAAAAATATTTTGAATCTGAAATGTAACTAATTAGTAACTGGTGAAAGCAAACTGTTAAGAAGTTGGCTGGAGCTAATGCGATTTACCATATTCATAAAGTGACTATCTTCCTAATTAGAGCTAGAAGATGCATCGTAGCTACTTGGGTGCATCATATCACTGTTCAAGCTACATGAATGGCATTAAAATATAGAATGCAAGCTGGCAAAGTTTAACAAAATTTCATTGGAAGTACTTTCGAATTGTATCACTTCAGATTGTGGTAATTGTTTATTGGCATCTTGCTATAGGAACTGATGGCTGGGATTTAGATAAGAGAACCTGAATGGTATAATAAACACTTTATCAATAATAACCATGTTAAATATAAAGATGAATACCCTAATGTTTAAAAAATTTAAAATAGATGCGCACCTAATTGTGTAAAATCTACTCGAATTAATCTTTGTAATTAATTACAGGGAGGGGGGTTCCAGTTGTAAGTTATTTGATGCTCTACTGGTAAATAGAAATTCATTAACAGAATAATTGCACCAGTTATTTGTTAAACATTGAATAGTTGAGAACTTAAATTATGTTATCAACCTTGTCCTTTATAATCTCTAGGTATACGTTGTTCTACGAGTGGATAATGTCACTTTATGCAAAATTAATTAGTTATTAGGGTGATCAACGCATGCTTTGTACTTTAGGTCCGCCACAGATTTTTGATGTTTCCTACTATAAATAGGGAAAAGGAGCTATTAAGAAGTTTTTCTGGAATACCACTTGTTGTGGAAACTCTTAGTTTTTATTTCAGAGTTATAGCGCAATTAATTTTCCGGTAGGCTGGTTAGGTTAGTGGGGTTTAGTAAGGTACAATTGCAGTTTATTTCTAATATAGAATCAAAAATATTTATATCAGTAGTTGTGCCGCCCCCCAAACCCCACCGCCAGGTCATTAAACAATCAGGGAGTGTACAGTACAACAAAATATCGGATACAACAACCTTCAATAGCGATTTCATACCACAAAACTATTAAATAAAAAAAATTAAATTGAATTTCTTGATAAGAGCTACTATGGATCATGCCTAATGTTATTCCTACCAGAAACTTTGTTGCAAGATCTCTTAAGTGAAGAGTTTCCACAGAAAACGGTATACCTGAAAAAATGTCTTGAAATAGTTCCTTAATTTTACCTTTATAAAAACATTGAAAATCAGAGGAGGCCCTAAAGCAAAAATAAATACCTCAGTGTATATATAAAATACCTATTCAGAACAATTATTCTCAGAGCCTTCCCACAACGTTAACAATCTTAACACATCAGGAGGAGCTTTTCTCTGATCTAAGATGTTATTTTCATCACGTGAGCAAAAATCATACGAAAGCCTGCATTTTAAAGTCGTTTTCACCTTAAAGTTTGGCAAATCGCCTACTAAGGGCATTACCGTCATTCATTATATTTTCAATTTCTTGCAGTTAATTATATTGCTGTCGGTAGAACTGAAAGTTATCTTCGTTTCGGAGAGCTAACCATATTTTGAACATCATGACATCTGTCATCATTAAATATTTTCTCTATGGGGATAGTACCTATTTGTACGTAAATTGGTAGATTTCTTGTTCCTTTTAATAAATATTAAATCTCAAATGAAAAAAAAAAAAAACACAGCTACTCAATGAAAAAAAACTTACGTGGTGTGAAATGGAGAGCATTTGACGGAAGTCTCTTGGAGCCATGCTGGCAACTGAGGAAAGCGTAGTAGGTTTCTAATGCCTCTAAGTCTTTTAGGCTGATCACAGACTCCGATGTATCAACTTGTGTCTGTACGTGTAAGGCACCAGTCAGTGGACCGTAGTGGAGCCAACATTCTGTAAGAGTGTGACGAACTCTAGCAGTGATGTTCCAGTGGATTTGAATTTCTGGGAGATTCTCTTCGATTACTTTGATTTGAAGGGTTGGTGTAGAAACTTCAGCATCTGCCAAAGAGAAATTAAACAGGTAAATTGAGTTGTTTTCCATTTTCGATTACTATGTAAATTGTTAAATATAGATTGATTATTATTGTGAGAATCCAATCGGTGCTGCAACCGTATGGAATTGATTTCATAATTCAATCATGAGAATAATTACTGCAATATCTAGAATTTGATGAGATATTGATGCGTGGTGTGTAAGACATGATGACAGACGAATGAATTGGAAATTTGGATGCGAATTGCCTCAATCGACTCTTGCTCTGTTTTAAGGTATATTTTTTCTCAGCAATGTTTTTTAAAATGATTTCTAATGTTTTTCATCAGCACTCGAACACTTAATTATGCTCACAATACTCGAGAAAGTGGGTGCTAGCATAAGTCATGAGAGGTCAATCGAAGTCTCTACAGGTCAGGTTGGTTCATGACCTGCATATTTTAACGTCCACTTTCCGAGTACTATGTGTGTCCGAGTACTGTGACGCACTTCCAACTAATACAAATGGACGTCTAGTTACATTATAAATCTGAATCAAAGCAGATTCCCTAGTTTGTCCAAATGGCAAAGTATCTGTGTAACGGTCACTGGCAAATGGGAAGAGAAAGCAATGGGGCATGAAGTAATATGATGAGACATTGTGATTGAGAGACGCGACTGTGTTGTTCACAGTGCTATGATTGAGATCTGATTCACTGATTTGAAGGTTATTGGAGATTGATTGGAAACCAGATACAAGCTCATCCGCGAACTTCCTTTACTTACATTTTAGTTAAGGTTACTGACTCTAGTCGTGGATTGTAATTCTATGTACTGAGTATGGATTCACGTGACTGACTAATTAATAATGATGGAAAAAGCATCTTTGGAATATTTTCACGTTCAATTTTTTTTAAACTCAATTGTTACTGTGGATGCCAATCAATTTTTATGAATAATAAGTAATTAAGAACACTTATAATCAAACAGTTCCTTGATTTTCAAACATCGAATATTTGCAGATAAAGTTAGAAATATAAAAGATCTCACAGTGTGTTTAGAGCTAGGTAGTGCCTATATTTACTATTCATTTCCAATAAACATTTTCTTTTTATAGGTTTCCATTGCAAGACTTTAAGAATTTATATGCTTTTCAGGCTGTACAAGGTCCATAGAGTTGAAAGCAGGTCAGTGACACCACAAATCAGTCTTTATGCTTTAGTGAACAACATTGAGAAAAAATCTCTCCTCACAAATCTTTCTTTTTTTGCGCATTGAATCTATGGGTCTGTGACTATTTCATGTAACTATAACCACTCACTGTACGAAGAAGATGAACAATTTATAACCTATAAAAATATTACATATATTTCAGAGAGTATCTTCAAGCTGCTTATCGCAAAAGATATGAACAATTTCAAGATTCTGTGCCAAGTTTTATTCATCAATGGAAAATAACTTTAGTGCAATCTTCTAAAGTCTCGATTAACCGCTGACTCTTTTTGTTTACTTTGACGTTGGAATTTTCCATAATAAATGATAAGGAAATTTTATTATTTATTAATACACAAAGCTTTATTATTTAGTTTATTTTGAAGGTGTGACCTCTTACGGTAACTTTAATATCAATCGACGACCTGAACGACAAACTTTTTTACTTCAATAATAATCTGCTTTTGTTATGATATTAATAACTGAAGAAATTTAACTGACGAAACAATAAATCAGTTTTTTGTTAGCAGAAATGAAAGCTTTTATTCCAATAGTGTAGCATTTTATGTTAAATTAACCAATGTCAGTTAATTTGTTGTATAAGTGATTCTCTAAGAGTATAAATGGTTAAAATGTGATTGTTAAAATGTGACACTTCAAAACAGAAAGTGCAGTAAAGGTAAGCACGTGTATCTAGTAGTGCAGTAAATGTAAGCACGTGTATCTGGTAGTGCAGTAAATGTAAGCACGTGTATCTGGTAGTGCAGTAAATGTAAGCACGTGTATCTGGTAGTGCAGTAAAGGTAATCACGTGTATCTAGTAGTGCAGTAAAAGTAATCACGTGTATCTGGTAGTGCAGTAAAGGTAATCACGTGTATCTGGTAGTGCAGTAAAGGTAATCACGTGTATCTGGTAGTGCAGTAAAGGTAAGCACGTGTATCTGGTAGTGCAGTAAAGGTAAGCACGTGTATCTAGTAGTGCAGTAAAGGTAATCACGTGTATCTGGTAGTGCAGTAAAGGTAATCACGTGTATCTGGTAGTGCAGTAAAGGTAAGCACGTGTATCTGGTAGTGCAGTAAAGGTAAGCACGTGTATCTGGTAGTGTAGTAAAGGTAAGCACGTGTATCTGGTAGTGTAGTAAAGGTAATCACGTGTATCTGGTAGTGCAGTAAAGGTAAGCACGTGTATCTAGTAGAGCAGTAAAGGTAAGCACGTGTATCTAGTAGTGCAGTAAAGGTAAGCACGTGTATCTAGTAGTGCAGTAAAGGTAAGCACGTGTATCTAGTAGTGCAGTAAAGGTAAGCACGTGTATCTGGTAGTGTAGTAAAGGTAATCACGTGTATCTGGTAGTGCACTAAAGGTAAGCACGTGTATCTAGTAGTGCAGTAAAGGTAAGCACGTGTATCTAGTAGTGCAGTAAAGGTAAGCACGTTTATCTAGTAGTGCAGTAAAGGTAAGCACGTGTATCTAGTAGTGCAGTAAAGGTAATCACGTGTATCTGGTAGTGCAGTAAAGGTAAGCACGTGTATCTAGTAGTGCAGTAAAGGTAAGCACGTGTATCTGGTAGTGTAGTAAAGGTAATCACGTGTATCTGGTAGTGCACTAAAGGTAAGCACGTGTATCTAGTAGTGCAGTAAAGGTAAGCACGTGTATCTGGTAGTGCAGTAAAGGTAAGCACGTGTATCTGGTAGTGCAATAAAGGTAAGCACGTGTATCTAGTAGTGCAGTAAAGGTAAGCACGTGTATCTGGTAGTGCAGTGAAGGTAAGCACGTGTATCTGGTAGTGCAGTAAAGGTAAGCACGTGTATCTGGTAGTGCAGTAAAGGTAAGCACGTGTATCTGGTAGTGCAGTAAAGGTAAGCACGTGTATCTAGTATTGCAGTAAAGGTAAGCACGTGTATCTAGTAGTGCAGTAAAGGTAAGCACGTGTATCTGGTAGTGCAGTAAAGGTAAGCACGTGTATCTGGTAGTGCAATAAAGGTAAACACGTGTATCTGGTAGTGCAGTAAAGGTAAGCACGTGTATCTGGTAGTGCAATAAAGGTGAACACGTGTATCTGGTAGTGCAGTAAAGGTAAGCACGTGTATCTAGTAGTGCAGTGAAGGTAAGCACGTGTATCTGGTAGTACAGTAAAGGTAAGCACGTGTATCTGGTAGTGCAATAAAGGTAAACACGTGTATCTGGTAGTGCAGTAAAGGTAAGCACGTGTATCTAGTAGTGCGGTAAAGGTAAACACGTGTATCTAGTAGTGCAGTAAAGGTAAGCACGTGTATCTAGTAGTGCAGTAAAGGTAATCACGTGTATCTGGTAGTGCAGTAAAGGTAAGCACGTGTATCTAGTAGTGCAGTAAAGGTAAGCACGTGTATCTAGTAGTGCAGTAAAGGTAAACACGTGTATCTGGTAGTGCAGTAAAGGTAAACACGTGTATCTAGTAGTGCAGTAAAGGTAAGCACGTGTATCTAGTAGTGCAATAAAGGTAAGCACGTGTATCTGGTAGTGCAATAAAAGCCTCACAGTCGATTGTTTTGAAGGTCTCAATCACAGTCAAAGATCTTTAATCTCTGTTGTTAAGTTTCTTTTGACTGTTTATATGACATTAAAATTAACTAAATATATAATAATTAGATCAATCATTTGGTAGTTACTGAGAATAACTGTAGTTACTAATTATACACTTGATATATAATTCTAATCAACAGTAATTTACAGATAACTTGCACTATTTAAATACAAAATAATCAGACGATGCATTTAATACACTTATCAAACTGTACTGCTGAAGTTGGTCCAGTTCTTCTGAAAATATCTGTCACCACATCACGCAATAGATCAGAAAATCTATAATATGTCCAGACTATTGCGTCATGGATTTCCAAAGGTAAAATAATACGGAGAGTTGACGTTACCTGAGAGATATCCTGACTGAGGCTAAAATTAGAGTCAAGCGAAGGGTGCTGAATAAAACATGGCTTCTATTTATAGTCTGAATGCCACACGGCACACACGAATATCCATGACAAATGCTAATGAAAACAGCTCTAATTGCTTATCCAATATTGTGTCGGTCACTTCTCTCTATATCATTGAAATTCTTCATATCTTTATAAATTCTAATATAATATCGAAATATCATCATATTCACTAAAAGCTTTGGTGTGTTTAAAGATATTTATTTTTGCAGAATTTCATCCATTTTAGATCTGAGGCTTAAGCATTTAAAGTTTCACTTCAAAATATGGCGTGACTGACGATATCATAGAAATATTTTCCGCGTATTGAAGTAAGGTTTGAAATATTAAAACTTATATCAGAATAGTGACTTAAATCGGTAACTTAAAGTGCTTTCCATCGACTGTATGACTTAATATGTACTGACTATATTTAAAGATACAATTTTGAAAATTATATACGACAAATTGAAATGTACAGCAATTAACTGAAACTTCCCTTTAGTATTATAATTCTCATGACGTTTATAATATATATATATCTTAGGATACCAATTTATTTTATTACTGTTTCCATAATCTGCATAATATTTAAGATAACATTTCAATCACTTCTCATTCATTTTATTATTCTCACCTCCTATAAAAACAATAGAGCTTTTGGGCAATATATTCTGAAGATTCAAGGCTTTTATAAATAGATAACCTTGATGAATCTTCGCTTTATTTAGCCGAGGGACTAAATATATTGGAACCTGATGGATTTTTTGGAAGAGTCAGAGAAGATAAGGTAGGAAAGAGCTGACTCAGGAGTCACGACTCTTGCATCCAATATACCTATTGATTTTTATATCCACTCTCAAACTAAAAGAAAAGATTAATGTGAAATCTGAAGCTCTTCCTGTGTTTGAATATCACATGAATAAACTTACCGGAACAATTTTGATAACCTTCACCGCTGACCTACTTGTCTTTGTCTCTAACAAACTCATTCGAATTCTCTTCTAAAATGTTTCTGGTGCTGAGGAGGATTTGGATGAGACAGGACCTAGACTTTAGGTATTTGCTTATCTTCATATTATCTTGAGAATTGCAATCGCAGCAGATTCTTTTGTTACTTTTTATGTTCCATAGCGTATGAATACTACAAATACATTGTACATCTGTTTTATCCACTACCCAATCATTGCTTATCCATCTACAATTATAGTTATTGGTGGGATAATAATCTATATACGGTGAAAATTCGATTGTAATTTATCATAAATTTAAAGCACTTATCGTCTTTCGTCAGATTTTCCCGAGCCAATAAATGAGACCAATATTTACCCTATTCAAGAGTATTATTCTGCAATAAATAGAGTCCGCATTATAATGTTTTATCTCCATTTATTTTGTAAGTAGGACGTTAGATATTATTTGCAAACGCATCGGCTAGATAACAAAGTGAATATATTCATCAAACTTCGAATCTAGGTCAGGTGTATTTACAAATGCATTATACATATGTCATTATTAGCATATATACCAGGAAGAACTGATTACATGGCCAGCTCGGATTACTCTTTGGATAGTAATTAACTAACAATGACTAATCTTTGATTTCCATTTGGAAGGCACAATCTATACCAAGAGAGAACTTTATGGTGAGTCACGGAATAATAAGATAGCTTTTCTTTTAATTTCCTATGACTCTAATTCTCTCACTGGGTAGCTAATAAGTTAATGTCTTACAATGTGTTCTTCTGCCAATAGAATCATATTCAAACTTTTAATTAGAGAGGATGGTAAACCTTAAATGTGAACAACATAATTATTATTAATCTCTTGAGAATTTTACTGTGACTAAAGTAAAAATTAGTTTTCAATTTAATTATTAGTCTCTGCAAAGTTTTCTTTTCCTTTTCTTTTGCCTAGAAAAGTTGGCTGTGGGCTCTTTTCCAGCCTCTGAAAGGAACTATAGTAAAGCCACCGCAAATAATGGCCTCAGAGACGACTATTGAAAGGTGCGACCAACCAGCGGCAAAAGAGGTGGCAACACTTTGGGCAGTTTGGGGATTTACTGCGAGAAGTGGCAACACTTTACGGAGTTATTGAAAGAAGTGGCAATACTTTAAGGATTTACTGCATGGAGTGGCAACACTTTAGGGATTTACTGCAAGAAGTGGCAACACTTTAGGGATTTACTGCAAGAAGTGGCAACACTTTAAGGATTTACTGCATGAAATGGCAACACTTTAGGGATTTACTGCAAGAAGTAGCAACACTTTCAGGATTTACTGCATGAAGTGGCAACACTTTAAGGATTTACTGCATGAAATGGCAACACTTTAGGGAATTATTGCAAGAAGTGGCAACATTTTTTAATTTAATTCAAGAAGTGGCAACACTTTAGGGATTTACTGCAAGAAGTAGCAACACTTTAAGGATTTACTGCATAAAGTGGCAACACTTTAAGGATTTACTGCATGAAGTGGCAACACTTTAGGGATTTACAGCAAGAAGTGGCAACACTTTAAGGATTTACTGCATGAAATGGCAACACTTTAGGGATTTACTGCAAGAAGTAGCAACACTTTCAGGATTTACTGCATGAAGTGGCAACACTTTAAGGATTTACTGCATGAAATGGCAACACTTTAGGGAATTATTGCAAGAAGTGGCAACATTTTTTAATTTAATTCAAGAAGTGGCAACACTTTAGGGATTTACTGCAAGAAGTAGCAACACTTTAAGGATTTACTGCATAAAGTGGCAACACTTTAAGGATTTACTGCATGAAGTGGCAACACTTTAAGGATTTACTGCATGAAATGGCAACACTTTAAGGATTTACTGCATGAAATGGCAACACTTTAGGGATTTACTGCAAGAAGTAGCAACACTTTCAGGATTTACTGCATGAAGTGGCAACACTTTAAGGATTTACTGCATGAAATGGCAACACTTTAGGGAATTATTGCAAGAAGTGGCAACATTTTTTAATTTAATTCAAGAAGTGGCAACACTTTAGGGATTTACTGCAAGAAGTAGCAACACTTTAAGGATTTACTGCATAAAGTGGCAACACTTTAAGGATTTACTGCATGAAGTGGCAACACTTTAGGGATTTACAGCAAGAAGTGGCAACACTTTAAGGATTTACTGCATGAAATGGCAACACTTTAGGGATTTACTGCAAGAAGTAGCAACACTTTCAGGATTTACTGCATGAAGTGGCAACACTTTAAGGATTTACTGCATGAAATGGCAACACTTTAGGGAATTATTGCAAGAAGTGGCAACATTTTTTAATTTAATTCAAGAAGTGGCAACACTTTAGGGATTTACTGCAAGAAGTAGCAACACTTTAAGGATTTACTGCATAAAGTGGCAACACTTTAAGGATTTACTGCATGAAGTGGCAACACTTTAAGGATTTACTGCATGAAATGGCAACACTTTAGGGATTTATTGCAAGAAGTAAATTTATAATAAAAATATAGAGATACATCTATATAAACTATATTTGTGTAGCAGCTAAACTAATTTCTAATTGCTTTGTAAGCAGTGAATTCTAATTCAAAACAAAAGATAAATTCTGAATAGATTGATTTTAAGGAGGGGATTTGAGGACTAGAAAAACTATTCAAAATAGTTATAGATTTCAATTTTTGATTCACCATTTTAAACTTGTAGAGTAACAGTTTATTTTTTAATTTAATCTCTACCAAAGAAAGTTTTCAAACTATTAAAGATAAATTATATTGACCAAATGGCACTTGTTTCTTAGCGATGGTCGAATTCACCACAAAAGTTAAAGGTCACGAGATTCTAAGTAAAGGATCTATTTTTCCTGGTGACATTTACAAGTACATGTACTATTCAATAGTAATAAATAATCTAAAATAAAAGCTTAAAATAGCGTATCTCACCTTCATTGTAAAGATACAAGCAGCTTAAAATAGCGTATCTCACCTTCATTGTAAAGATACAAGCAGCTTAAAATAGCGTATCTCACCTTCATTGTAAAGATACAAGCAGCTTAAAATAGCGTATCTCACCTTCATTGTAAAGATACAAGCAGCTTAAAATAGCGTATCTCACCTTCATGGTAAAGATACAATCAGTTTAAAATAGCGTATCTCACCTTCATTGTAAAGATACAAGCAGCTTAAAATAGCGTATCTCACCTTCATGGTAAAGATACAAGCAGCTTAAAATAGCGTATCTCACCTTCATTAATTGTAAAGATACAAGCAGCTTAAAATAGCGTATCTCACCTTCATTGTAAAGATACAAGCAGCTTAAAATAGCGTATCTCACCTTCATTGTAAAGATACAAGCAGCTTAAAATAGCGTATCTCACCTTCATTGTAAAGATACAAGCAGCTTAAAATAGCATATCTCACCTTCATTGTAAAGATACAAGCAGCTTAAAATAGCGTATCTCACCTTCATTGTAAAGATACAAGCAGCTTAAAATAGCGTATCTCACCTTCATTGTAAAGATACAAACAGCTTAAAATAGCGTATCTCACCTTCATTGTAAAGATACAAGCAGCTTAAAATAGCGTATCTCACCTTCATTGTAAAGATACAAACAGCTTAAAATAGCGTATCTCACCTTCATTGTAAAGATACAAGCAGCTTAAAATAGCGTATCTCACCTTCATTGTAAAGATACAAACAGCTTAAAATAGCATATCTCACCTTCATTGTAAAGATACAAGCAGCTAAAAGTATAGTAGCGTATCCTTCTGATAGTTGAAGGGAGTGAGAGCTTGTTTTCTGTTTCTAGCTACTGCTTACTAGTGCTACTAGTTATTTATCAGTTAGTTTGGTGTGCAGGTGTTTACTAACTGTTCCCTGGTCACATCTTCTATTTTTCTCCAGACTAATTCACTCACACTCACTCTGCTGATTCTTCTACTATTTACAAAACAAATTAGAAACCAAATAATGTCATTTATGGTATATTTATATTTTCTGTTGTACTCATTGATTTACGGGAGAACTGCCATATTGCAGATTGTTATTATATAAATAAATGGTGGATATATTTACTTAATTACATTTAAGGTTAATTAACTAAATAGATGCACAGAATAAATAATTCAGACTACAAAATGATAATTAGTAATAACTAGATCCATTGGAAATTAGTAATAAAAAGCTAAATTATTAAACTCGAATATTGAAATAAATGTACGTTAAATAATTAAGAAGTACATGAGTCTCATGAGTGTAGACTTCTGAGTCAAACTATTCTAAATAACTGCCTATCGATTGCCTCACCACGACTCACAGATAGCCATGACACGTGCTGAGGTATGAATTGGATGTGGTGACGTCATCAATAACAGGATCGAGTAGCCTATTGATGTATAAATTGATACGATGAAATACACATAGTGATGTGTATTATCTACTAATTTGTTATTTTATAGTAATAATTGACAAATTTATTACTTCAAGGGTTAACTAATTATGTAGATATCATAATTTATGCAAATATCTTATATAGTAATATTATATTATTGAAATTATATTCGAAGTTCATCCGTTAACTACTAGTGAAATATGTATAAATTTAGTCTGACATTTTTTGAAATTTGTAATTTTTGAGTGACTTCATCTGAATTGACTTGTAGGTAATGGGTTAAATAAAATCGTAATTAAATTTTGTTATATCATTTAGTTCATTCAAACACATCCTTAAATGTACACTAGAATCTTTCTCATATATTCTCTGAGTTAAGGTAAAGGTACAATGAAGCAATTCCAAAGATATTATGAGCAGCTAAAGTGCCCTGCTGTCTCTTTAAGAGATAAGAGATAAGAGAGAGAGAGAGAGAAACTACAGCCGGAAGTAGGGTAATGACTCCAATAAACGCTAGAACTCCTGCACTTATTATTGATTCAAATATCTCATCCTAATCTAACGGAAGTAGAAATAAAGAAAGGGGAAGTGAAATTAGAAATTAGTGCATTCTAAACAATCCAATTTGTCTTACATTTAATTATTATTTTGATGTTTATCATCTACACAAAGATACATACTATGTATATGCTATTGTGGTTGAAACCCTATAAATTCAATATAACTGTAGCTAACCTCGACAAGGAAAGCTTTACAAAACACCATTTTTGTGAACTGCTTTGAACAAACGTTATTGCTTCCGGGTACGAACACTTTAGAGAAAGAATGACAGGAGTGACTGACAGGAGTGAATGACAGGAGTGAATGACAGGAGTGAATGACAGGAGTGAATGACAGGAGTGAATGACAAGAGTGAATGTCAGGAGTGAATGACAGGAGTGAATGTCAGGAGTGAATGACAGGAGTGAATGACAAGAGTGAATGTCAGGAGTGAATGACAGGAGTGAATGACAGGAGTGAATGACAGGAGTGAATGACAGGAGTGAATGACAGGAGTGAATGACAAGAGTGAATGTCAGGAGTGAATGACAGGAGTGAATGTCAGGAGTGAATGACAGGAGTGAATGACAAGAGTGAATGTCAGGAGTGAATGACAGGAGTGAATGTCAGGAGTGAATGACAGGAGTGAATGACAAGAGTGAATGTCAGGAGTGAATGACAGGAGTGAATGATGACAGGAGTGAATGGCAAGAGTAAATGACAGGAGTGAATGTCAGGAGTGGATGACAGGAGTGAATGACAAGAGTGAATGTCAGGAGTGAATGACAGGAGTGAATGACAAGAGTGAATGTCAGGAGTGAATGACAGGAGTGAATGTCAGGAGTGAATGACAGGAGTGAATGACAAGAGTGAATGCCAGGAGTGAATGACAGGAGTGAATGATGACAGGAGTGAATGGCAAGAGTAAATGACAGGAGTGAATGACAGGAGTGAATGACAGGAGTGAATGACAAGAGTGAATGTCAGGAGTGAATGACAGGAGTGAATGTCAGGAGTGAATGACAGGAGTGAATGACAAGAGTGAATGTCAGGAGTGAATGACAGGAGTGAATGATGACAGGAGTGAATGGCAAGAGTAAATGACAGGAGTGAATGACAGGAGTGAATGACAGGAGTGAATGACAAGAGTGAATGACAGGAGTGAATGACAGGAGTGAATGATGACAGGAGTGAATGGCAAGAGTAAATGACAGGAGTGAATGACAGGAGTGAATGTCAGGAGTGAATGACAGGAGTGAATGACAAGAGTGAATGTCAGGAGTGAATGACAGGAGTGAATGACAAGAGTGAATGTCAGGAGTGAATGACAGGAGTGAATGACAGGAGTGAATGATGACAGGAGTGAATGACAAGAGTGAATGTCAGGAGTGAATGACAGGAGTGAATGATGACAGGAGTGAATGGCAAGAGTAAATGACAGGAGTGAATGACAGGAGTGAATGATGACAGGAGTGAATGGCAAGAGTAAATGACAGGAGTATATATTTCTAATATATGCTCCTGAAAAATATATTTACATTAGAAAATATACATTTCTATTGTACAAATTGTACCTAGCCTGAATGTTGATTATTCTAAAGAAACGAAACTAAATTTATATTAGACAATACATATGGAATTGATGTCTGCTGGAAACTATAATTAGATATTATTCAATAAATAGAGTCAAACGTTGTAGCTTATGGTTCAGCTAACACTCGCACATATCTTCCTATCGATTAAATACATTCATAGATATTTTCTAATTATTTTCAATAGTGATTTACTCTGAATCATATCCAAGTACATTCACTGCTCCAGATATCTAGCCAGGGTAATATAGTATGCAAATGTCCTTAATGAAACCGTCATGTAAAAACTTAATGCCTTCATATCATCAAGGCAGCTTCAAGGATAATGAACAAATAAAAGTGTAGTCAATAAAAGTGCGGCATTAGTTCGCACTGCACAATCAATTGAGAGGACAGAATAACCCCAGAAGATGTCTTCCTTAGCCTTGACATGGAAAAGATACTTTGAGAAGTGAATACAGAGATCCGCACTTCAATGTTTGTTCATTTTGAAACTGAGGATGTAGCTAAAGTAATGCGGAGAAGTCAGTTGTGAATTAGGACTCTCAAGGACTCTCCAGTAAGACTTTTTATTGTGAGAAACAGAAAGATTGAAACTTTTTACCTGGATTAAAATGTGTTCTTGTATTTGGAGGTGAAATGAAATGAGAAAACTGATTAGACTGAAAAGACTGTCGGCAAAAAGATAAGTCATTGGCTATGTTCAAGAAGTAGAGTTTGTGTTAGGGAGTTAAATGAATGAATAATCTAAAACAGAATTCACAAAATATAATTGTCTTCAAGGAAAACACTATAATTTATGATATTGGAACACAGACGGAAGATTGATCATTTTTCTATGAAGTTATTTGCTAGTAAACACTAATTTGAGAAACGACTTATTGATCTCTTCTTCATTATTGTAAGAAATGTAGGCTAATTGGAGATCTTTCACCATCGATCATTTATACCTGCGGAAAGATGACCTTCGTGCGAAATAGAGACAATGTCAAAGGTTCAGTGACTTGTGCTAATTTCACTAATTGAATTCAACATTTGCTGAACAAATAGATACCACAATGATTGAAAGGCTCAATTAATTTAATTTAACATTCTCAATTTAAGTATATCTAAATCTAGAATTACTACGAAATATCTAAATATAACATAAGAGACATTAAATTTCCCCGTCAGAAATATTATATCTGCAAATCGTATAATTGTCGATTACGGTAAATCTTACTTCTTAGTAAAATATTACAATTTACACATTTAGCGTCTGGTTTTTTAGTCGAGAGTGTCTCACGAAAGATGAAAAGGATTGTATTATGTGATAAATTACGATTTTATTCTTGTTAATAATTTATTCATCATTTTATCACCGATTATTTTCGGCAATTGAAAGCAGACGATCGGCGTAAATAATTTCTCCTTGGGTTACTATAGTGGCTGTATGAGAAACTGTAGATCCCTAATGGATACCTAACTTCTTACCCACTAAACAGGAGAAAGAAAAAGTTGTGTGGAATTGAAAGAGCCTACAGACCTTGCCTCTCCCGTCTCTCGGACTCTGAAATAAGTTCAAGGTGAGACTATAAATAGAGTGCCGTTATTCTTCGTATGAGTTCTTACGAATGTCTGCTTGCCAGCCTTTCTGCCTAATTTCGAGGCCTAGGTCATCGTAAAGAATTTGGTTCCTCAGTTACAACAAGGCTATTGTTCACTTTTAGGAGTGAGAAGAGAGTTAATGTGGATATGCATATAGGTTAGTTAAGAAATATCATCATGTAGGTGTGGAAATTATACAGTTTTTTTATTGATTTAAATATTTACACAAATTAAAGAAGGGATTTTCAAATAGACAATTTCTCAGCTTTACCTAACAATAAATTTTTAATGCATTTCTTTTAATTTACTGCGTCTTACAGACCTACACATCACATAATTAGCTTCTGAGTTGAAGATTAAGAACTGATGAGCCTCTTAGAGTTATTGATTATAGTGACTGCTGCAAATTATAGAGTGATGCTCTGTGTCAACTGCTATCTTACAAGATAACCTCTTTTTATAACAAGAAAGTGAACCTATGATGTAACATGGTAACTTGGTATTGATTACATTTCAAATAATTAAGTACATGGTGACATGATATGTAACATTTCAGGTACTTGTTATGTAACAATTCAGGTATTTGTTATGTTCAGGATAATATATTCTATGTTCAGTAACTCTGTATGTTACTGAAGTGTTAAGGGATACTTCATTAGTACACCAAATGAATTCTTACCTAATGTACTTAATATGATAAATTATTTTCAGCAAATTAATTGCTCCGGTAAGATGTAATGACACTTGTACTCCCTTTAATATCCTGTGAATGGTGAGATGAATTACTGTCAAATGATTTCTTAGTTCATAGACTGTAAGAATAGGTCCTGGGTAATGTCTCCTGTACTCATGTACAGGGTGACCCACAAAAAGTGTACCCAACTTTAAATTCGTATTTTTCCACAACTGTTGAAGGTAGAGTTTTCATTCAAGTATCATTTTGTTTGTTGAACCCTTTTTTCCATCCTCAGTTCAATGTTCATAAAGTTTTATACATTTTGTGAATATTACGACATAATTGAAGGGTGGTGCAAATGGTCAGAAAGCGGACAATGAAGTCAGTTCAATATATACCAAGTAACTCATGGTCCTATAATGAATTTATTCAACAAATAAGAAAGAAAATGTTTTGATTAGTCTGCCGTGACAAGGCCAGTTTTCTATTTAACTCTCAAATCCTTTACAGTGACGTAAATCTTCTATATTGAACTAGTTGAAGTTCACTATAGAGGAGTTCTACTGAAGGTATAATGTATAAATCTTATGCTATTTCGATATTCAAAATGAGATGCCATATTTTGTTCAATTCAAAAAGGGCATTAGTATGTTATGTGTAATTCGTATAAACCAGTTTATTGGTCAGTTGTAATTATAAGCTATTTACATTCTAAGAATAAAGTATAATGAAAAATTCTATTTACATTCTAAGAATAAAGTATAATGAAAAATGCTATTTACATTCTAAGAATAAAGTATAATGAAAAATGCTATTTACATTCTAAAAATAAAGTATAATGGAAAATGTTATTTACATTCTAAGAATAAAGTATAATGAAAAATGTTATTTACATTCTAAAAATAAAGTATAATGGAAAATGTTATTTACATTCTAAGAATAAAGTATAATGAAAAATGTTATTTACATTCTAAGAATAAAGAATAATGAAAAATGTTATTTACATTCTAAAAATAAAGTATAATGGAAAATGTTATTTACATTCTAAGAATAAAGTATAATGAAAAATGTTATTTACATTCTAAGAATAAAGAATAATGAAAAATGTTATTTACATTCTAAGAATAAAGTATAATGGAAAATGTTATTTACATTCTAAGAATAAAGTATAATGAAAAATGTTATTTACATTCTAAGAATAAAGAATAATGAAAAATGTTATTTACATTCTAAGAATAAAGTATAATGGAAAATGTTATTTACATACAATAAAGTAAGAAGAAGAATGCTAGTTATATATGTATTTATTTATGCTAATAATATTATTTTTGGGTTATTATGATATGACATAGTTATTTGTATGCCTTTTACATAGAATAACGTAGGTAACCATTTCAATTCTCAATCTAGTACACAAGGCTACATAGTTAATTTGACAATATAACTGTCCACAATGTAGATAGCCGACAAAACTGATGGTGAATAATAAGAATATAATCTCCTATTAATCACTCTTAATCTTCTGTCAATTAGCAGTGGTATTTACTATCCATTTGGAGGATGTAATCTTCTGAAATATTTACCTAGATTGTACTTTTTCTAACATTCACGTGACAGTTTGAATGATAAAAATTCAATTCAATTCCTCATAATTTCATCGAGAATTTGTTTACAACTCTACGGTAAAGTATATTAATATTTCATTTACTCTCCTGTGCCCATTCACAACATTGTACCCATTTTATCAAACTGAATGTTTCGAGCAAGTGTTTGTACTCTACAAAATGTCAACAAAAAATTACATTTCTACTTTTAGAATAAATTCGATGTTTTCCCTGCAACTTCCGGGTGTTTCTCTTTACGATGAAATATCGATACAAAGGGACAAAATAATTGAGCTGAAATGCAGAATGACTTCTCCTCTAATAAAATTGGGTGAGAATAGGGAATCATGCAGTGACGATGATTAATTGCATCGTCTGTTGACTGTTTAGGAGAGTCTGACGATCATTTGCCTTCTTGTGTGAAAGAAGAGAAATTGCCGATAATTATTCAAGAGAAAAGAGTACACATTTCTTGCTGTTGTAAGTGTCACTATGATTATTAAGATATAAAATTAACGACAGGAAATATGTATCTGAAGATAAGAATATTACAATTCTTTGATTGGTAATATCATATTTAAGGAGTTGAGATTGTATTGTTTGATGAATAGAAACAATAATAATTATTTCATTAACATTTATCTGCTTTATTTACTTCAGATTTCGTATTTTTGTCTATTTGTAACAAATATTACATACAAAATATGCATAAATTCCAAAATTAAAATATAAAATAAAACAAAATTGATAATTTATAACCCGTTTTATAATTGCTTGAAATTTCAGGAAAATTTTATTAAAATTATGTGAATGATAAATTACAAATTAGAAAGTGATAATAATAATATTTTATGAAGAAAAGAATTAGTTTCAAAATATCTCCGAAAATGCTGTTACCGAATAGATTTTTTAGTGTACTATATAACTTCAATTAATTATTAGTTTAATTTATAAGTTCCATTTGTTGTTCATTAATATTTTCTCACCTTGCTTGGTACGACATTGGACCAACAGGACATCCATCATTGCAGCAATGGACAGCAGAAATCCAACCTTAAAATTCATTTCACTAAGTAGTTCCAGAGTGTATTTCTAGTCTATATCGCCCCAAAGTTCATCATCAATGTGTGCTTATTGTAAATAGGCACTTTTCAAAAGACTGTCTTTTTAATTTCACTTTATTTGCATTAGTTTCATTCACTTTTAACTCACTAAGTTTTGTTAGTTGAATTCACTGAGTGAAACTTGTGACTGAGACAGGGAAAATAGCACTGTACTCCTCTCTCCTGCGTAGCGACACATGGACTGACCCTAACGCCACTCATGCACGCCTTTTATACTTCGGAGAAAGCCTTCGACTAAACCCTCTCTTACCTGTCTTGCCAATACAGAAAGCAGTTTATTGGTCATTATTAATTTTGTTCAATAGCAGACTGAGCTATTTTACGTGTAGTGCCTTACATTGTGCCTGTAACTTGTTATAGAATACATTCCAAAATAACTGGAAAGACATCATCTTTGTTTCAATTTCTGCCAATCGCTGAAGTTTCTGAGAAAAGTTGGTCTGACGGTCGGATCTGCCGCCAAACAATCACACCCACGCTGATATTTTTCATTCAAAGCTACGATGTGGCTTCCGACTAACGGTGAGCCAACGACTAAACGGCGGAAAGTGACAAAAAGTAGCGGGAGAGATCAGGAGAGTAAAGAAACGTAGGATGTTCAGGACTCGTTTCTCGAGAAAACATTTTCCTGTTTGCGTTACGTCTGCGTTAAAAATACCATATTATGGTAATTATATATAGTTCACTATCAATATTTTCCTAAGACTAAATTATTGCACCAAAAAGCAAGAAGAAGAAAATCTTTACAGACGAGAAAATTCCCCCAGAAGCTACTAATTACCCTATAATTATGATTAAAAAGGTAATAAGAAAATTTAGATAATTTAACTTTTGTCCTATTTAGTTGATTAGCTTTGCCAATTTATTACCAATGTTCTAGGGTGTAACAATGACCATAAATTGAACATTGAAACATCTCTTCCTATCAAAGTGAGTAAATTTTATAGGATTTATTTTATAGGTTATAATACGAACAAATTAGAAGTTGTGAGTGCATTGAATAAACACCGATACATTTCTATATATTTCACTATACTTGGTATGATTAATGAACATTTAAACCTTTTGTTCAAAGCGAGAAAAAGAATGCAAGATTTGTCATATAACTACACTTTTCTCATAACTCTTTACTGTTCTCATAACTCTTCACTTTTCTCATAACTCTTCACTTTTCTCATAACTCTTTACTTTTCACATAACTTTTCTCATAACTCTTCACTTTTCTCATAACTCTTTACTTTTCTCATAACTCTTCACTTTTCACATAACTTTTCTCATAACTCTTCACTTTTCACATAACTTTTCTCATAACTCTTCACTTTTCTCATAACTCTTTACTTTTCACATAACTTTTCTCATAACTCTTCACTTTTCTCATAACTCTTTACTTTTCTCATAACTCTTTACTTTTCACATAACTTTTCTCATAACTCTTCACTTTTCTCATAACTCTTTACTTTTCTCATAACTCTTTACTTTTCTCATAACTCTTTATTTTTTTCATAACTCTTTACTTTTCTCATAACTCTTCACTTTTCTCATAACTCTTTACTTTTCTCATAACTCTTCACTTTTCTCATAACTCTTCACTTTTCTCATAACTCTTCACTGTTCTAATAACTCTTTACTTTTCTCATAACTCTTTACTCTTCTCATAACTCTTTACTCTTCTCATAACTCTTCACTTTTCTTATAACTCTTTACTTTTCTCATAACTCTTTACTCTTCTCATAACTCTTTACTCTTCTCATAACTCTTCACTGTTCTCATAACTCTTTACTTTTCTCATAACTCTTTACTTTTCACATAACTCTTTATTTTTCTCATAACTCTTTACTTTTCTCATAACTCTTTACTTTTCTCATAACTCTTTACTTTTCTCATAACTCTTTACTTTTCTCATAACTCTTAGTAACTGCAATTTCTGCAGTTAGTTAAAAAGTCCTGACTAGGTGAAGGTATTTTTAGATATACTTTCATAAACGTATAATACACAAATGTGTGATAAAAGTTAAAACATGAATTCCTTTGATAATTGTTCCATTATAGTTTGTATTTAATAATTTTGTCCATTCATAATATTTTGTATTTACTGAATTTGATTCATTTTTGTAGTACACTAATTTGGAACTAACTATCTAACTAACTAATTAAATAACTAACTTTTTGTTTGCCTAATTGAGAATAATATGAAAATTCTTATGCCTTAAATTCTCCGCCCCATCTGACAGTAGGCCCTAAAGTTTAATCTGATTTTTCAGTATCAAACTATAGAGTTGCAAGGGTACGGGGAAAATATCCATAAACACTCAGAACACTCCGTTGAAACAATACTAAACGACAAAAAATATTGTATCCTACACTCTTCTCCCCTTTATAATTTATATTTGAACTGTAGACGATATCTATCGAAATAATCTCATTTACAGGTACTATCAATTCACTTTCAATAACATAGTTACAATGAAACAGACTAACAGATACACTGACGTGAAAAAAGTATTTGGCCAAAATAAAAATGTTCATTTTCAGCATTTTGTCAATATACGTACATACCAATCAAGAAAATATAAATAATGTAGAAATAGATCGAAAAAATGGGAACTTATTAAAGTTCATTAGATATAAGCCCTTTATTCAACATTTCATGATATAAGTAGTGAAAGAAGTATAACTATTTGGACAGAAGCAAAAAAGTGGACTCTAGTGGCATTATTTCCTGCTGTGAAACTATATCTCTAATTTTGGACCAATTCTTAGCAATATTCTACCGCACTTCCATGGCAATAGTATGTAATTGGTGTCTATTGCATACTACTCTGATCTGTCACTTCAAAATTTGCCACAAATATTTCTGGGTTGCCCGCGCTGTATGTTTTGGATCCATATGTCCGGGTCTAGGAAAAAATCCCCCGGCGGAAAAAATCCCCCCGAAAGAAATACCCCGAGGAAAAAATCCCCCTGGAGAAAATCCCCGGAACAAATCCTCCGGAAAGTATCAACGAAGAAAGAATGTCCTCAAGTCAAAAATAGAATATGCAATAAATATTTTCATCCATTTTTTCCCAAAAATACATACAAAAAAGGAAAAAGACAATATCAGAAAGAAAAGCTTGTACTTGTAGTATCAAATTAGTTGCAACAGTTTCAATAGACGACAAATATAAAGTTTTTAGACAGTAGCTAACTAATGTTACAAAATCTGAAAATTGTAAATAGGCTGTATAAAACTGAAAGTTTTAATTGTAAGTTATGGCCTTAATATAGCTTTACAAATGAACTATATTCGTCATATTTTTCTACAACATTGCGCAGTCTGATCAAAAAATCTCGATATTTGCAATTCTTCAGAGGAGTGTTACCAGCACTCAGTTGCTCTAAGCAAAATTCCTGAAATGATTGTTTTAGTACAAAATTTGGCGCAGAAGATTTAACCATTTAACATTAAATTAAAGTCGACTATACATTTGGTGATTATGACATTTAATTAACCATACATACACGTAACATAATATATGTTATATATACACAGTAGAAAGAAACTAGTTAACTGTTGAACTATAGAGTGATGGTAGATGATTAAAACTAGCGATATACATGTATAACTCTCAATAGACAAATAAGGCACAGAAATATTCAAACGATGTCATTCATATGTATTACTACTTATATAAACGATGCAGCAATAAATTGATTTTAACTAAACAAGTATTGAACATAAACAAAATTTCGTATAATATTATATCCAAAATTTAACTTATTTGAATATTACCTCTTTTTTTTATCTTCTACACTCTTACGAGTCTACAGCTACAGTGACTATACATCTCATAAATTTGATGTTTCTTATTAGGCATTAAGTTTGAGACTGATGGTCAAGGATTAAAATCAGGGAAATATAAATATCAATTGAGAAATAGGGCACAAATATGTTTTCTGGGGGGATTTTATCCGGAGGGATATTTTCCGGGGGATCTTTTCCGCCGGGGGACTTTTTCCTCCGGAGGATTTTTTCCGGATAACCATATGTCCTGCTATGTCATTTCTCCAAAGATTGTCCAAAATCTTTCTCTGTTTTAATTCATTAGTTCTTGCGTTGATTATTTCCCCATACCATAAAGTTTCCTCCACCTTTCTTCACAGTAGGGATGGTTATCTTCATGTCTGAAGCAGAATTGTCAACGCGACAAGATGACTTACATCAAAATGGCTAAAATGCTCGTTTACTGCCATATAACATTATCAAACATAATAGAAGATCCTTATTAATACATTTTTTTGCATAGTCTAGTCTTGATTTAGGAGGATAATCTTCAGTTACTGAGTTTTATGAGGTTTGTGTGGTTTTAAACTGTCTCGGTGCAGTTAATTGTTACTGATGGACATTTTGCAGGCGCTGGCGTCCATTTTGTTGAGCAGGTAAAAAAAGAGATCATTTGACTTTTGTTTGACCCGAAGTTCTTCGAGGAGCTCCTAAATTTTGTCTTTTTTTTGTGTTTTCCGACTCCTTCCGCCTCTTAACAATGTACACTGCGGTATTCTGGGTAAGCGTACTTATGATTTATAGATTTCATTAACTTTATAGGCCCTATTCGTTGATCCGCCATGCACTGTGTGAATTGTTTTGGCTTTAGCATCTTGAATTGTTATCAGATGGAGATATTGTGTAAGAAAGACCAAAAGCCTTGCAAATAAAACAATTTGGCTTCTAGATCTGTTGACTAATTCTTTATAGAGATATATATGCGCATTGATTGAGTGTTTAAAAATAATTTTTTTAGTGAAATATCAATACTGACCAAATACCTCTTTCACTACCTATTTCAAGAAGTGTTGAATAGATCGTATATATTTAATAAATGTTAAGTTTATATTTTTTTTTATATAGTTATGTAAGGTGAATTTTGCAGTTTTGCATGGTATGTATTTTATGAAAATATTTCTAGAAGTTGGCTGTTAATGAGAAGTTTCTGATTAACCACCAAAAGTAAGTTTAATTAAGTACATTAAAAAAAATTCATCAATTCACCTGTTGAACATTTTGATGTAAATAGAATATTTGAATCAATATCCGTAGACTTGTGTTGGGATTTGTTATGACTTATTCAAAGTTATAAAATATTTACACCATTACTTATCAAAGAAAAATAGACAGTCATTGAATTCAAATAGTTTATTTGATTTTTCTTTCTACTGATTATATTTTAGTGTTAATTATAATCAAATTGATAAGATCTTATTCTATTTATTTAGCTTTACACTTATCAAAAATATTCTGAGAGATAAGAAAGATAAGAAATTGTTATCAGTGGGCAACAGATAACGCACCAAGAAAATGTTATGACCAATGCTCAAAAATGTTTCATATTAAAGGAATTTTGTTAAATGAAATATTCTATTTGAATCTATTTTGTCGCTATGAAACTCTTTCATCTTTTCCCTAGCACTTATTATAGAAACTAACGAATAATATTAACTCATATGCTAATTATTATGTTGAACAAAGAAGCAGTGAGAGTGAAGACTGTAGGTAATTCTTGAGCAGTAGAAAAGCTAATGTAGGACACTCTAATGTAGGACACTCTACTGTAGGACACTCTACTGTAGAACACTCTACTGTAGGACACTCTACTGTAGAACACTCTACTGTAGGACACTCTACTGTAGGACACTCTACTGTAGGACACTCTACTGTAGGACACTCTAATGTAGGACACTCTACTGTAGGACACTCTACTGTAGAACACTCTACTGTAGGACACTCTACTGTAGAACACTCTACTGTAGGACACTCTACTGTAGGACACTCTACTGTAGGACACTACTGTAGGACACTCTACTGTAGGACACTCTACTGTAGAACGCTCTACTGTAGGACACTCTACTGTAGAACACTCTACTGTAGGACACTCTACTGTAGGACACTCTACTGTAGGACACTCTATTGTAGGACACTCTACTGTAGGACACTCTACTGTAGGACACTCTACTGTAGGACACTCTACTGTAGGACACTCTATTGTAGGACACTCTACTGTAGGACACTCTACTGTAGGACACTCTACTGTAGGACACTCTAATGTAGGACACTCTACTGTAGGACACTCTATTGTAGGACACTCTACTGTAGGACACTCTACTGTAGGACACTCTACTGTAGGACACTCTACTGTAGGACACTCTACTGTAAGACACTCTACTGCAGGACACTCTACTGAAAGACACTCTACTGTAAGACACTCTACTGCAGGACACTCTACTGTAAGACACTCTACTGTAAGACACTCTACTGTAGGACACTCTACTGCAGGACACTCTACTGTAAGACACTCTACTGTAGGACACTCTACTGCAGGACACTCTACTGTAAGACACTCTACTGTAAGACACTCTACTGTAGGACACTCTACTGCAGGACACTCTACTGTAAGACACTCTACTGTAGGACACTCTACTGTAGGACACTCTACTGTAGGACACTCTACTGTAAGACACTCTACTGTAGGACACTCTACTGTAGGACACTCTACTGTAGGACACTCTACTGTAAGACACTCTACTGTAGGACACTCTACTGTAGGACACTCTACTGTAGGACACTCTACTGTAGGAAACTCTACTGTAGGACACTACTGTAGGACACTCTACTGTAGGACACTCTACTGTAGAACGCTCTACTGTAGGACACTCTACTGTAGAACACTCTACTGTAGGACACTCTACTGTAGGACACTCTACTGTAGGACACTCTATTGTAGGACACTCTACTGTAGGACACTCTACTGTAGGACACTCTATTGTAGGACACTCTACTGTAGGACACTCTACTGTAGGACACTCTACTGTAGGACACTCTACTGTAGGACACTCTATTGTAGGACACTCTACTGTAGGACACTCTACTGTAGGACACTCTACTGTAGGACACTCTAATGTAGGACACTCTACTGTAGGACACTCTATTGTAGGACACTCTACTGTAGGACACTCTACTGTAGGACACTCTACTGTAGGACACTCTACTGTAGGACACTCTACTGTAAGACACTCTACTGCAGGACACTCTACTGTAAGACACTCTACTGTAAGACACTCTACTGTAGGACACTCTACTGTAGGACACTCTACTGTAGGACACTCTACTGTAAGACACTCTACTGCAGGACACTCTACTGTAAGACACTCTACTGTAAGACACTCTACTGTAGGACACTCTACTGTAGGACACTCTACTGCAGGACACTCTACTGTAAGACACTCTACTGTAAGACACTCTACTGTAGGACACTCTACTGTAGGACACTCTACTGTAGGACACTCTACTGTAAGACACTCTACTGTAGGACACTCTACTGTAGGACACTCTACTGTAAGACACTCTACTGTAGGACACTCTACTGTAGGACACTCTACTGTAAGACACTCTACTGTAGGACACTCTACTGCAGGACACTCTACTGTAAGACACTCTACTGTAAGACACTCTACTGTAGGACACTCTACTGCAGGACACTCTACTGTAAGACACTCTACTGTAGGACACTCTACTGTAGGACACTCTACTGTAGGACACTCTACTGTAAGACACTCTACTGTAGGACACTCTACTGTAGGACACTCTACTGTAGGACACTCTACTGTAAGACACTCTACTGTAGGACACTCTACTGTAGGACACTCTACTGTAGGACAATCTACTGTAGGACACTCTACTGTAGGACACTCTACTGTAGGACACTCTACTGCAGGACACTCTACTGTAGGACACTCTATTGTAGGACACTCTACTGTAGGACACTCTACTGTAGGACACTCTACTGTAGGACACTCTATTGTAGGACACTCTACTGTAAGACACTCTACTGCAGGACACTCTACTGTAAGACACTCTACTGTAAGACACTCTACTGTAGGACACTCTACTGCAGGACACTCTACTGTAAGACACTCTACTGTAGGACACTCTACTGTAGGACACTCTACTGTAGGACACTCTACTGTAAGACACTCTACTGTAGGACACTCTACTGTAGGACACTCTACTGTAGGACACTCTACTGTAAGACACTCTACTGTAGGACACTCTACTGTAGGACACTCTACTGTAGGACACTCTACTGTAGGACACTCTACTGTAGGACACTCTACTGTAGGACACTCTACTGTAGGACACTCTACTGCAGGACACTCTACTGTAAGACCCTCTACTGTAGGACACTCTACTGTAGGACACTCTACTGTAAGACACTCTACTGTAGGACACTCTACTGTAGGACACTCTACTGTAGGACACTCTACTGTAGGACACTCTACTGTAGGACACTCTACTGTAGGACACTCTACTGTAGGACACTCTACTGTAGGACACTCTACTGTAGGACACTCTACTGTAGGACACTCTACTGTAGGACACTCTACTGTAGGACACTCTACTGCAGGACACTCTACTGTAGGACACTCTAATGTAGGACACTCTACTGTAGGACACTCTACTGTAGGACACTCTACTGTAGGACACTGTACTGTAGGACACTCTACTGTAGGACACTCTACTGTAGGACACTCTACTGTAGGACACTCTACTGTAGGACACTCTACTGTAAGACACTCTACTGCAGGACACTCTACTGTAAGACACTCTACTGTAAGACACTCTACTGTAGGACACTCTACTGTAGGACACTCTACTGTAAGACACTCTACTGTAGGACACTCTACTGTAAGACACTCTACTGTAGGACACTCTACTGTAGGACACTCTACTATAGGACACTCTACTGTAAGACACTCTACTGCAGAACACTCTACTGTAAGACACTCTACTGTAGGACACTCTACTGTAGGACACTCTACTGTAAGACACTCTACTGTAGGACACTCTACTGTAGGACACTCTACTGTAGGACACTCTACTGTAGGACACTCTACTTTAGGACACTCTACTGTAAGACACTCTACTGTAGGACACTCTACTGTAGGACACTCTACTGTAGGACACTCTACTGTAGGACACTCTACTGTAGGACACTCTACTGTAGGACACTCTACTGAAGGACACTCTACTGTAGGACACTTTACTGTAGGACACTCTACTGTAGGACACTCTACTGTAGGACACTCTACTGTAGGACACTCTACTGTAGGACACTCTACTGTAGGACACTCTACTGTAGGACACTCTACTGTAGGACACTCTACTGAAGGACACTCTACTGTAGGACACTTTACTGTAGGACACTCTACTGTAGGACACTCTACTGCAGGACACTCTACTGTAGGACACTCTACTGTAGGACACTCTACTGAAGTACACTCTACTGTAGGACACTCAACTGTAGGACACTCTACTGTAGGACACTTTACTGTAGGACACTCTACTGTAGGACACTCTACTGCAGGACACTCTACTGTAGGACACTCTACTGTAGGACACTCTACTGAAGTACACTCTAATGTAGGACACTCTACTGTAGGACACTCTACTGTAGGACACTCTACTGTAGGACACTCTACTGTAGGACACTCTACTGTAGGACACTCTAATGCAGGACACTCTACTGTAGGACACTCTACAATAGGACACTCTACTGAAGTACACTCTACTGTAGGACACTCTACTGTAGGACACTCTACTATTGGACACTCTACTGTAGGACACTCTACTGTAGGACACTCTACTATAGGACACTCTACTGTAGGACACTCTACTGTAGGACACTCTACTATAGGACACTCTACTGTAGGACACTCTACTGTAGGACACTCTACTGTAGGACACTCTACTGTAAGACACTCTACTGTAGGACACTCTACTGTAGGACACTCTACTGTAGGACACTCTACTGTAGGACACTCTACTGTAGGACACTCTACTGTAAGACACTCTACTGTAGGACACTCTACTGTAGGACACTCTACTGTAGGACACTCTACTTTAGGACACTCTACTGTAAGACACTCTACTGTAGGACACTCTACTGTAAGACACTCTACTGTAGGACACTCTACTGTAGGACACTCTACTGTAGGACACTCTACTGTAGTACACTCTAAGTAGGACACTCTACTGTAGGACACTCTACTGTAGGACACTCTACTGCAGGACACTCTACTGTAGGACACTCTAATGTAGGACACTCTACTGTAGGATACTCTACTGTAGGACACTCTACTGTAGGACACTCTACTGTAGGATACTCTACTGTAGGACACTCTACTGTAGAACACTCTACTGTAGGACACTCTAATGCAGGACACTCTACTGTAGGACACCCTATTGTAGGACACTCTACTGTAGGACACTCTACTGTAGGACACTCTACTGTAGGACACTCTACTGTAGGACACTCTATTGTAGGACACTCTACTGTAGGACACTCTACTGTAGGACACTCTACTGTAGGACACTCTAATGTAGGACACTCTACTGTAGGATACTCTATTGTAGGACACTCTACTGTAGGACACTCTACTGTAGGACACTCTACTGTAGGACACTCTACTGTAGGACACTCTACTGTAAGACACTCTACTGCAGGACACTCTACTGTAAGACACTCTACTGTAAGACACTCTACTGTAGGACACTCTACTGTAGGACACTCTACTGTAGGACACTCTACTGTAGGACACTCTACTGTAGGACACTCTACTGTAGGACACTCTACTGCAGGACACTCTACTGTAGGACACTCTATTGTAGGACACTCTACTGTAGGACACTCTACTGTAGGACACTCTACTGTAGGACACTCTACTGTAGGACACTCTACTGTAAGACACTCTACTGCAGGACACTCTACTGTAAGACACTCTACTGTAAGACACTCTACTGTAGGACACTCTACTGCAGGACACTCTACTGTGAGACACTCTACTGTAGGACACTCTACTGTAGGACACTCTACTGTAGGACACTCTACTGTAAGACACTCTACTGTAGGACACTCTACTGTAGGACACTCTACTGTAGGACACTCTACTGTAAGACACTCTACTGTAGGACACTCTACCTTAGGACACTCTACTGTAGGACACTCTACTGTAGGACACTCTACTGTAGGACACTCTACTGTAGGACACTCTACTGCAGGACACTCTACTGTAAGACACTCTACTGTAGGACACTCTACTGTAGGACACTCTACTGTAAGACACTCTACTGTAGGACACTCTACTGTAGGACACTCTACTGTAGGACACTCTACTGTAGGACACTCTACTGTAGGACACTCTACTGTAGGACACTCTACTGTAGGACACTCTACTGTAGGACACTCTACTGTAGGACACTCTACTGTAGGACACTCTACTGTAGGACACTCTACTGCAGGACACTCTACTGTAGGACACTCTAATGTAGGACACTCTACTGTAGGACACTCTACTGTAGGACACTCTACTGTAGGACACTGTACTGTAGGACACTCTACTGTAGGACACTCTACTGTAGGACACTCTACTGTAGGACACTCTACTGTAGGACACTCTACTGCAGGACACTCTACTGCAGGACACTCTACTGTAAGACACTCTACTGTAGGACACTCTACTGCAGGACACTCTACTGTAAGACACTCTACTGTAAGACACTCTACTGTAGGACACTCTACTGTAGGACACTCTACTGTAGGACACTCTACTGTAAGACACTCTACTGTAGGATACTCTACTGTAAGACACTCTACTGTAGGACACTCTACTTTAAGACACTCTACTGCAGAACACTCTACTGTAAGACACTCTACTGTAGGACACTCTACTGTAGGACACTCTACTGTAAGACACTCTACTGTAGGACACTCTACTGTAGGACACTCTACTGTAGGACACTCTACTGTAGGACACTCTACTGTAGGACACTCTACTGTAGGACACTCTACTTTAGGACACTCTACTGTAAGACACTCTACTGTAGGACACTCTACTGTAGGACACTCTACTGTAGGACACTCTACTGTAGGACACTCTACTGTAGGACACTCTACTGTAGGACACTCTACTGTAGGACACTCTACTGTAGGACACTCTACTGTAGGACACTCTACTGAAGGACACTCTACTGTAGGACACTTTACTGTAGGACACTCTACTGTAGGACACTCTACTGCAGGACACTCTACTGTAGGACACTCTACTGTAGGACACTCTACTGAAGTACACTCTACTGTAGGACACTCTACTGTAGGACACTCTACTGTAGGACACTTTACTGTAGGACACTCTACTGTAGGACACTCTACTGCAGGACACTCTACTGTAGGACACTCTACTGTAGGACACTCTACTGAAGTACACTCTAATGTAGGACACTCTACTGTAGGACACTCTACTGTAGGACACTCTACTGTAGGACACTCTACTGTAGGACACTCTACTGTAGGACACTCTACTGTAGGACACTCTAATGCAGGACACTCTACTGTAGGACACTCTACTGTAGGACACTCTACTGAAGTAAACTCTACTGTAGGACACTCTACTATTGGACACTCTACTGTAGGACACTCTACTGTAGGACACTCTACTATAGGACACTCTACTGTAAGACATTCTACTGTAGGACACTCTACTATAGGACACTCTACTGTAGGACACTCTACTGTAGGACACTCTACTGTAGGACACTCTACTGTAGGACACTCTAATGCAGGACACTCTACTGTAGGACACTCTACTGTAGGACACTCTACTGTAAGACACTCTACTGTAGGACACTCTACTGTAGGACACTCTACTGTAGGACACTCTACTGTAGGACACTCTACTGTAGGACACTCTACTGTAAGACACTCTACTGTAGGACATTCTACTGTAGGACACTCTACTGTAGGAAACTCTACTTTATGACACTCTACTGTAAGACACTCTACTGTAGGACACTCTACTGTAAGACACTCTACTGTAGGACACTCTACTGTAGGACACTCTACTGTAGGACACTCTACTGAAGTACACTCTAAGTAAAACACTCTACTGTAGGACATTCTACTGTAGGACACTCTACTGCAGGACACTCTACTGTAGGACACTCTAATGTAGGACACTCTACTGTAGGATACTCTACTGTAGGACACTCTACTATAGGACACTCTACTGTAGGATACTCTACTGTAGGACACTCTACTGTAGGACACTCTACTGTAGGACACTCTAATGCAGGACACTCTACTATAGGACACTCTACTGTAGGACACTCTACTGTAGGACACTCTACTGTAGGACACTCTACTGTAGGACACTCTAATGCAGGACACTCTACTGTAGGACACTCTACTGTAGGACACTCTACTGTAAGACACTCTACTGTAGGACACTCTACTGTAGGACACTCTACTGTAGGACACTCTACTGTAGGACACTCTACTGTAGGACACTCTACTGTAAGACACTCTACTGTAGGACATTCTACTGTAGGACACTCTACTGTAGGAAACTCTACTTTATGACACTCTACTGTAAGACACTCTACTGTAGGACACTCTACTGTAAGACACTCTACTGTAGGACACTCTACTGTAGGACACTCTACTGTAGGACACTCTACTGTAGTACACTCTAAGTAGGACACTCTACTGTAGGACACTCTACTGCAGGACACTCTACTGTAGGACACTCTAATGTAGGACACTCTACTGTAGGATACTCTACTGTAGGACACTCTACTATAGGACACTCTACTGTAGGATACTCTACTGTAGGACACTCTACTGTAGGACACTCTACTGTAGGACACTCTACTGTAGGACACTCTAATGTAGGACACTCTACTGTAGGAAACTCTACTGTAGGACACTCTACTGTAGGACACTCTACTGTAGGACACTCTACTGTAGGACACTCTACTATAGGACACTCTACTGTAGGACACTCTACTGAAGTACACTCTACTGTAGGACACTCTACTGTAGGACACTCTACTGTAGGACACTCTACTATAGGACACTCTACTGTAGGACACTCTACTGAAGTACACTCTACTGTAGGACACTCTACTGTAGGACACTCTACTGAAGTACACTCTACTGTAGGACACTCTACTGTAGGACACTCTAATGCAGGACACTCTACTGTAGGACACTCTACTGAAGTACACTCTACTGTAAGACACTCTACTGAAGTACACTCTACTGTAGGACACTCTACTGTAGGACACTCTACTGAAGTACACTCTACTGTAGGACACTCTACTGTAGGACACTCTACTGTAGGACACTCTACTGAAGTACACTCTACTGTAGGACACTCTACTATAGGACACTCTACTGTAGGACACTCTACTGTAAGACACTCTACTGTAGGACACTCTACTGTAGGACACTCTAATGCAGGACACTCTACTGAAGTACACTCTACTGTAGGACACTCTACTATAGGACACTCTACTGTAGGACACTCTACTGTAGGACACTCTACTGTAGGACACTCTACTGTAGGACACTCTAATGCAGGACACTCTACTGTAGGACACTCTACTGTAGGACACTCTACTGTAGGACACTCTACTGTAGGACACTCTACTGTAGGACACTCTACTGCAGGACACTCTACTGAAGTACACTCTACTGTAAGACACTCTACTGAAGTACACTCTACTGTAGGACACTCTACTGTAGGACACTCTACTGAAGTACACTCTACTGTAGGACACTCTACTGTAGGACACTCTAATGCAGGACACTCTACTGTAGGACACTCTACTGAAGTACACTCTACTGTAGGACACTCTACTATAGGACACTCTACTGTAGGACACTCTACTGTAGGACACTCTACTGTAGGACACTCTAATGCAGGACACTCTACTGTAGGACACTCTACTGTAGGACACTCTACTGTAGGACACTCTACTGTAGGACACTCTACTGTAGGACACTCTACTGCAGGACACTCTACTGAAGTACACTCTACTGTAAGACACTCTACTGAAGTACACTCTACTGTAGGACATTCTACTGTAGGACACTCTACTGTAGGACACTCTACTGTAGGACACTCTACTGTAAGACACTCTACTGCAGGACACTCTACTGTAAGACACTCTACTGAAGTACACTCTACTGTAGGACATTCTACTGTAGGACACTCTACTGTAGGACACTCTACTGTAGGACACTCTACTGTAAGACACTCTACTGCAGGACACTCTACTGTAAGACACTCTACTGTAGGACACTCTACTGTAGGACACTCTACTGTAGGACACTCTACTGTAGGACACTATACTGTAGGACACTCTACTGTAGGACACTCTACTGTAAGACACTCTACTGCAGGACACTCTACTGTAGGACACTCTACTGTAGGACACTCTACTGTAGGACACTCTACTGTAGGACACTCTACTGTAGGACACTCTACTGTAGGACACTCTACTGTAGGACACTCTACTGTAGGACACTCTACTGTAAGACACTCTACTGTAAGACACTCTACTGTAGGACACTCTACTGTAGGACACTCTACTGTAAGACACTCTACTGTAGGACACTCTACTGTAGGACACTCTACTTTATGACACTCTACTGTAAGACACTCTACTGTAGGACACTCTACTGTAAGACACTCTACTGTAGGACACTCTACTGTAGGACACTCTACTGTAGGACACTCTACTGTAGTACACTCTAAGTAGGACACTCTACTGTAGGACACTCTACTGCAGGACACTCTACTGTAGGACCCTCTAATGTAGGACACTCTACTGTAGGATACTCTACTGTAGGACACTCTACTATAGGACACTCTACTGTAGGATACTCTACTGTAGGACACTCTACTGTAGGACACTCTACTGTAGGACACTCTACTGTAGGACACTCTAATGTAGGACACTCTACTGTAGGACACTCTACTGTAGGACACTCTACTGTAGGACACTCTACTGTAGGACACTCTACTGTAGGACACTCTACTATAGGACACTCTACTGTAGGACACTCTACTGAAGTACACTCTACTGTAGGACACTCTACTGTAGGACACTCTACTGTAGGACACTCTACTATAGGACACTCTACTGTAGGACACTCTACTGAAGTACACTCTACTGTAGGACACTCTACTGTAGGACACTCTACTGAAGTACACTTTACTGTAGGACACTCTACTGTAGGACACTCTAATGCAGGACACTCTACTGTAGGACACTCTACTGTAGGATACTCTACTGTAGGACACTCTACTGTAGGACACTCTACTGTAGGACACTCTACTGTAGGACACTCTAATGTAGGACACTCTACTGTAGGACACTCTACTGTAGGACACTCTACTGTAGGACACTCTACTGTAGGACACTCTACTGTAGGACACTCTACTATAGGACACTCTACTGTAGGACACTCTACTGAAGTACACTCTACTGTAGGACACTCTACTGTAGGACACTCTACTGTAGGACACTCTACTATAGGACACTCTACTGTAGGACACTCTACTGAAGTACACTCTACTGTAGGACACTCTACTGTAGGACACTCTACTGAAGTACACTCTACTGTAGGACACTCTACTGTAGGACACTCTAATGCAGGACACTCTACTGTAGGACACTCTACTGAAGTACACTCTACTGTAAGACACTCTACTGAAGTACACTCTACTGTAGGACACTCTACTGTAGGACACTCTACTGAAGTACACTCTACTGTAGGACACTCTACTGTAGGACACTCTACTGTAGGACACTCTACTGAAGTACACTCTACTGTAGGACACTCTACTATAGGACACTCTACTGTAGGACACTCTACTGTAGGACACTCTACTGTAGGACTCTCTACTGTAGGACACTCTAATGCAGGACACTCTACTGAAGTACACTCTACTGTAGGACACTCTACTATAGGACACTCTACTGTAGGACACTCTACTGTAGGACACTCTACTGTAGGACACTCTACTGTAGGACACTCTAATGCAGGACACTCTACTGTAGGACACTCTACTGTAGGACACTCTACTGTAGGACACTCTACTGTAGGACACTCTACTGTAGGACACTCTACTGCAGGACACTCTACTGAAGTACACTCTACTGTAAGACACTCTACTGAAGTACACTCTACTGTAGGACACTCTACTGTAGGACACTCTACTGAAGTACACTCTACTGTAAGACACTCTACTGTAGGACACTCTACTGTAGGACACTCTACTGTAGGACACTCTACTGTAGGACACTCTACTGTAGGACACTCTACTGTAGGACACTCTACTGTAAGACACTCTACTGCAGGACACTCTACTGTAAGACACTCTACTGTAAGACACTCTACTGTAGGACACTCTACTGCAGGACACTCTACTGTGAGACACTCTACTGTAGGACACTCTACTGTAGGACACTCTACTGTAGGACACTCTACTGTAAGACACTCTACTGTAGGACACTCTACTGTAGGACACTCTACTGTAGGACACTCTACTGTAAGACACTCTACTGTAGGACACTCTACTGTAGGACACTCTACTTTATGACACTCTACTGTAAGACACTCTACTGTAGGACACTCTACTGTAAGACACTCTACTGTAGGACACTCTACTGTAGGACACTCTACTGTAGGACACTCTACTGTAGTACACTCTAAGTAGGACACTCTACTGTAGGACACTCTACTGCAGGACACTCTACTGTAGGACCCTCTAATGTAGGACACTCTACTGTAGGATACTCTACTGTAGGACACTCTACTATAGGACACTCTACTGTAGGATACTCTACTGTAGGACACTCTACTGTAGGACACTCTACTGTAGGACACTCTACTGTAGGACACTCTAATGTAGGACACTCTACTGTAGGACACTCTACTGTAGGACACTCTACTGTAGGACACTCTACTGTAGGACACTCTACTGTAGGACACTCTACTATAGGACACTCTACTGTAGGACACTCTACTGAAGTACACTCTACTGTAGGACACTCTACTGTAGGACACTCTACTGTAGGACACTCTACTATAGGACACTCTACTGTAGGACACTCTACTGAAGTACACTCTACTGTAGGACACTCTACTGTAGGACACTCTACTGAAGTACACTTTACTGTAGGACACTCTACTGTAGGACACTCTAATGCAGGACACTCTACTGTAGGACACTCTACTGTAGGATACTCTACTGTAGGACACTCTACTGTAGGACACTCTACTGTAGGACACTCTACTGTAGGACACTCTAATGTAGGACACTCTACTGTAGGACACTCTACTGTAGGACACTCTACTGTAGGACACTCTACTGTAGGACACTCTACTGTAGGACACTCTACTATAGGACACTCTACTGTAGGACACTCTACTGAAGTACACTCTACTGTAGGACACTCTACTGTAGGACACTCTACTGTAGGACACTCTACTATAGGACACTCTACTGTAGGACACTCTACTGAAGTACACTCTACTGTAGGACACTCTACTGTAGGACACTCTACTGAAGTACACTCTACTGTAGGACACTCTACTGTAGGACACTCTAATGCAGGACACTCTACTGTAGGACACTCTACTGAAGTACACTCTACTGTAAGACACTCTACTGAAGTACACTCTACTGTAGGACACTCTACTGTAGGACACTCTACTGAAGTACACTCTACTGTAGGACACTCTACTGTAGGACACTCTACTGTAGGACACTCTACTGAAGTACACTCTACTGTAGGACACTCTACTATAGGACACTCTACTGTAGGACACTCTACTGTAGGACACTCTACTGTAGGACACTCTACTGTAGGACACTCTAATGCAGGACACTCTACTGAAGTACACTCTACTGTAGGACACTCTACTATAGGACACTCTACTGTAGGACACTCTACTGTAGGACACTCTACTGTAGGACACTCTACTGTAGGACACTCTAATGCAGGACACTCTACTGTAGGACACTCTACTGTAGGACACTCTACTGTAGGACACTCTACTGTAGGACACTCTACTGTAGGACACTCTACTGCAGGACACTCTACTGAAGTACACTCTACTGTAAGACACTCTACTGAAGTACACTCTACTGTAGGACACTCTACTGTAGGACACTCTACTGAAGTACACTCTACTGTAAGACACTCTACTGTAGGACACTCTAATGCAGGACACTCTACTGTAGGACACTCTACTGAAGTACACTCTACTGTAGGACACTCTACTATAGGACACTCTACTGTAGGACACTCTACTGTAGGACACTCTACTGTAGGACACTCTACTGTAGGACACTCTAATGCAGGACACTCTACTGTAGGACACTCTACTGTAGGACACTCTACTGTAGGACACTCTACTGTAGGACACTCTACTGTAGGACACTCTACTGCAGGACACTCTACTGAAGTACACTCTACTGTAAGACACTCTACTGAAGTACACTCTACTGTAGGACATTCTACTGTAGGACACTCTACTGTAGGACACTCTACTGTAGGACACTCTACTGTAAGACACTCTACTGCAGGACACTCTACTGTAAGACACTCTACTGTAAGACACTCTACTGTAGGACACTCTACTGCAGGACACTCTACTGTGAGACACTCTACTGTAGGACACTCTACTGTAGGACACTCTACTGTAGGACACTCTACTGTAAGACACTCTACTGTAGGACACTCTACTGTAGGACACTCTACTGTAGGACACTCTACTGTAGGACACTCTACTGTAGGACACTCTACTGTAGGACACTCTACTGTAAGACACTCTACTGCAGGACACTCTACTGTAAGACACTCTACTGTAAGACACTCTACTGTAGGACACTCTACTGCAGGACACTCTACTGTGAGACACTCTACTGTAGGACACTCTACTGTAGGACACTCTACTGTAGGACACTCTACTGTAAGACACTCTACTGTAGGACACTCTACTGTAGGACACTCTACTGTAGGACACTCTACTGTAAGACACTCTACTGTAGGACACTCTACTGTAGGACACTCTACTGTAGGACACTCTACTGTAGGACACTCTACTGTAGGACACTCTACTGTAGGACACTCTACTGCAGGACACTCTACTGTAAGACACTCTACTGTAGGACACTCTACTGTAGGACACTCTACTGTAAGACACTCTACTGTAGGACACTCTACTGTAGGACACTCTACTGTAGGACACTCTACTGTAGGACACTCTACTGTAGGACACTCTACTGTAGGACACTCTACTGTAGGACACTCTACTGTAGGACACTCTACTGCAGGACACTCTACTGTAGGACACTCTAATGTAGGACACTCTACTGTAGGACACTCTACTGTAGGACACTCTACTGTAGGACACTCTACTGTAGGACACTCTACTGTAGGACACTCTACTGTAGGACACTCTACTGTAGGACACTCTACTGTAGGACACTCTACTGTAGGACACTCTACTGTAAGACACTCTACTGCAGGACACTCTACTGTAAGACACTCTAATGTAAGACACTCTACTGTAGGACACTCTACTGCAGGACACTCTACTGTAAGACACTCTACTGTAAGACACTCTACTGTAAGACACTCTACTGTAGGACACTCTACTGTAAGACACTCTACTGTAGGATACTCTACTGTAAGACACTCTACTGTAGGACACTCTACTTTAAGACACTCTACTGCAGAACACTCTACTGTAAGACACTCTACTGTAGGACACTCTACTGTAGGACACTCTACTGTAAGACACTCTACTGTAGGACACTCTACTGTAGGACACTCTACTGTAGGACACTCTACTGTAGGACACTCTACTGTAGGACACTCTACTGTAGGACACTCTACTTTAGGACACTCTACTGTAAGACACTCTACTGTAGGACACTCTACTGTGGGACACTCTACTGTAGGACACTCTACTGTAGGACACTCTACTGTAGGACACTCTACTGTAGGACACTCTACTGTAGGACACTCTACTGTAGGACACTCTACTGTAGGACACTCTACTGTAGGACACTCTAATGAAGGACACTCTACTGTAGGACACTTTACTGTAGGACACTCTACTGTAGGACACTCTACTGCAGGACACTCTACTGTAGGACACTCTACTGTAGGACACTCTACTGAAGTACACTCTACTGTAGGACACTCTACTGTAGGACACTCTACTGTAGGACACTTTACTGTAGGACACTCTACTGTAGGACACTCTACTGCAGGACACTCTACTGTAGGACACTCTACTGTAGGACACTCTACTGAAGTACACTCTAATGTAGGACACTCTACTGTAGGACACTCTACTGTAGGACACTCTACTGTAGGACACTCTACTGTAGGACACTCTAATGCAGGACACTCTACTGTAGGACACTCTACTGTAGGACACTCTAATGCAGGACACTCTACTGTAGGACACTCTACTGTAGGACACTCTACTGAAGTAAACTCTACTGTAGGACACTCTACTATTGGACACTCTACTGTAGGACACTCTACTGTAGGACACTCTACTATAGGACACTCTACTGTAAGACATTCTACTGTAGGACACTCTACTATAGGACACTCTACTGTAGGACACTCTACTGTAGGACACTCTACTGTAGGACACTCTACTGTAGGACACTCTAATGCAGGACACTCTACTGTAGGACACTCTACTGTAGGACACTCTACTGTAAGACACTCTACTGTAGGACACTCTACTGTAGGACACTCTACTGTAGGACACTCTACTGTAGGACACTCTACTGTAGGACACTCTACTGTAAGACACTCTACTGTAGGACATTCTACTGTAGGACACTCTACTGTAGGAAACTCTACTTTATGACACTCTACTGTAAGACACTCTACTGTAGGACACTCTACTGTAAGACACTCTACTGTAGGACACTCTACTGTAGGACACTCTACTGTAGGACACTCTACTGTAGTACACTCTAAGTAGGACACTCTACTGTAGGACATTCTACTGTAGGACACTCTACTGCAGGACACTCTACTGTAGGACACTCTAATGTAGGACACTCTACTGTAGGATACTCTACTGTAGGACACTCTACTATAGGACACTCTACTGTAGGATACTCTACTGTAGGACACTCTACTGTAGGACACTCTACTGTAGGACACTCTAATGCAGGACACTCTACTGTAGGACACTCTACTGTAGGACACTCTACTGAAGTACACTCTACTGTAGGACACTCTACTGTAGGACACTCTACTGTAGGACACTCTACTATAGGACACTCTACTGTAGGACACTCTACTGAAGTACACTCTACTGTAGGACACTCTACTGTAGGACACTCTACTGTAGGACACTCTACTATAGGACACTCTACTGTAGGACACTCTACTGAAGTACACTCTACTGTAGGACACTCTACTGTAGGACACTCTACTGAAGTACACTCTACTGTAGGACACTCTACTGTAGGACACTCTAATGCAGGACACTCTACTGTAGGACACTCTACTGAAGTACACTCTACTGTAAGACACTCTACTGAAGTACACTCTACTGTAGGACACTCTACTGTAGGACACTCTACTGAAGTACACTCTACTGTAGGACACTCTACTGTAGGACACTCTAATGCAGGACACTCTACTGTAGGACACTCTACTGAAGTACACTCTACTGTAGGACACTCTACTATAGGACACTCTACTGTAGGACACTCTACTGTAGGACACTCTACTGTAGGACACTCTACTGTAGGACACTCTAATGCAGGACACTCTACTGTAGGACACTCTACTGTAGGACACTCTACTGTAGGACACTCTACTGTAGGACACTCTACTGTAGGACACTCTACTGCAGGACACTCTACTGAAGTACACTCTACTGTAAGACACTCTACTGAAGTACACTCTACTGTAGGACACTCTACTGTAGGACACTCTACTGAAGTACACTCTACTGTAGGACACTCTACTGTAGGACACTCTAATGCAGGACACTCTACTGTAGGACACTCTACTGTAGGACACTCTACTGTAAGACACTCTACTGAAGTACACTCTACTGTAGGACACTCTACTATAGGACACTCTACTGTAGGACACTCTACTGTAGGACACTCTACTGTAGGACACTCTACTGTAGGACACTCTAATGCAGGACACTCTACTGTAGGACACTCTACTGTAGGACACTCTACTGTAGGACACTCTACTGTAGGACACTCTACTGTAGGACACTCTACTGCAGGACACTCTACTGAAGTACACTCTACTGTAAGACACTCTACTGAAGTACACTCTACTGTAGGACATTCTACTGTAGGACACTCTACTGTAGGACACTGTACTGTAGGACACTCTACTGTAGGACACTCTACTGTAGGAATGTCTTCGATGATTAAAGAGCGTTTATGGAAGAGAGAATAAAACGTAGACGAAACATCGATAAATTGCCGATAAATTCTCATCGGCAATTGACTGTAGAGGATTATCGAATGATCTTCAACGAATCATGGTTGATTCTACTTCCTCGAATTAAAGAGGAGGTTTCTTCGATGAATCTTCGGCGAGTTATGGAAGACTCAACTTCCCCGAATTACAGCAGGCAGCTCATAGATGTATCTTCGGTGAGTTATGGAAGACTCATCTTCCCTGAATGACAGCAGGCAGGTCATAGATGCATCTTTGGCGAGTTATGGAAGACTCATCTTCCCTGAATTACATCAGGCAGCTCGTAGATGCATCTTCGGCGAGTTATGGAAGCCTCATCTTCCCTGAATTACAGCAGGCAGCTCGTAGATGCATCTTCGGCGAGTTATGGAAGCCTCATCTTCCCTGAATTACAGCAGGCAGCTCGTAGATGCATCTTCGGCGAGTTATGGAAGCCTCATCTTCCCTGAATTACAGCAGGCAGCTCGTAGATGCATCTTCGGCGAGTTATGGAAGACTCATCTTCCCTGAATTACAGCAGGCAGCTCATATATGTATCTTTGGCGAGTTATGGAAGACTCATCTTCCCTGAATTAAAGCAGGCAGCTCGTAGATGCATCTTCGGCGAGTTATGGAAGATTCATCTTCCCTGAATTACAGCAGGCAACTTGTAGATGTATCTTCGGCGAGTTATGGAAGACTCATCTTCCCTGAATTACAGCAGGCATGTCTTCGATGATCATCGTCGTGTTATGATAGACACATCGTCCCCTAATTATTCCAGGAATGAATTATAGCAGACACGTCTTCTATGAAGATTGCTGAGTTACGCCAGACTCATCTTCTTCGAATAATAGCGGACATTTCTTCGATGATCTTCGGTGAATTGTATGAGTCATCATATACATTTAAAGGTGTCCGTGATTCAAAAATTGTAATTACAGTATATATATATAATACTATACATATTTTCCATCATTTAGAATAAAAAAGAAAAGACACAGAATTTTTGTTTTGATAATATTCATTCATAAGAACTTTAAAAACACGCAGGTTATCACATTGATTAAATCTCAACCAAATCTTACTTCTGCCATGTACAAGATGGCTCAGTGGATATGTCGCTGACTTCAATTCTCCATGAGACTACAGTCGCAGGAACGAGTCCCGGCCACACCACTTCATTTCTTTCTCCATTTTTACATTTAATATCTATATAAAAATATGTAACATTAAACTAATAGATATAAAGCCAAACGTACGTGTATACCCTACATGATATAAAGTAAAAAATAAAACAGAATCGTAAATACCTTTCAAATGATAATTTTTTTTTTATTTAACCCTATAAATTGAATAAATCTGCTTAAAATCATGCTTGAATCGCCAATAATATTGAGGTGATTATGTGAACTTTTTTCGTATGAATCTTCCATGAAACGGCTTAAAATCGCACTTGCATCATTGTTGATTTAAAAACGGTTACAGTCTGTTATGCTTGTGCTTTTTCGATGAATCGACAATCATCCTGCCTTATTTTATACGAAAAATCTTGGATAAAACGGACACTTCTTCGAATATTTATCGATGATTCATCGTCAATACGCCGATTCATGTTTAGGTACTCTTCCAAAAATCGGCTATAAATCGGCCATAAAAATCAACTGGGGACCAAAGATAAGAGACAAGACCAAAGATAAGAGAGAAGACCAAAGATAAGAGACAAGACCAAAGATAAGAGACAAGACCAAAGATAAGAGATAAGACCAAAGATAAGAGATAAGACCAAAGATAAGAGACAAGACCAAAGATAAGAGAGAAGACCAAAGATAAGAGACAAGACCAAAGATAAGAGACAAGACCAAAGATAAGAGATAAGATCAAAGATAAGAGACAAGACCAAAGATAAGAGAGAAGACCAAAGATAAGAGACAAGATCAAAGATAAGAGACAAGACCAAAGATAAGAGAGAAGACCAAAGATAAGAGACAAGATCAAAGATAAGAGACAAGACCAGAGATAAGAGATAAGACCAAAGATAAGATATAAGACCAAAGATAAGAGATAAGACCAAAGATAAGATATCTAGAGGCAGAGGTGTTGTTTCAGTCTTTATGAAGCTCTGTCAGACGTTATTGAACTGAGGGTATAAAACTATTTGGGTCACCAGAGTAGATGCTAGAGGCTTCATCCTTTATAATTCAGAGGGATGATCACTCTGACCCAAATAAAGACTTGCCACGTAACCTCTACTTAACTCTGATGAACAACATTTACCTTATATTCAAATTACAGGCTAAAGAATTATTATAGCAAAGATTGTTCAAATATTAGGAGTAATTTCCTCAATATTAGTGACTGTGTTAAAAATATACTTACTTACCATGTAAATAATATGCTTTGTTATTGTGTTAATATTATACTTACTTACCATGTAAATAATAAGCTTTGTTATTGTGTTAATATTATACTTACTTACCATGTAAATAATAGGCTTTGTTATTGTGTTAATATTATACTTACTTACCATGTAAATAATAAGCTTTGTTATTGTGTTAATATTATACTTACTTACCATGTAAATAATATGCTTTGTTATTGTGTTAATATTATACTTACCTACCATGTAAATAATATGCTTTGTTCCTGTGGTAATAACATACTTAATTTTCGTGTTAATAATATTTTGAATAGTAGAAGGTAGAATGTAGGTCATGCGACGGTAGAATGATGGATTCTACTGCATTAAAATGTCACACCAACGCGTGTCTACTTCCATTCAATGCTATTCTTACCGAGCTGAAGTAGAGCAAAGGTAGAACATGGTCAATTATAGAGCCACCACCGTCTAAATGTAGGTCACATAATTACCCTATGTTGTTGTGTTTAAGTACCATCATCTCATTTCGTTAGATTAACCAGTCTGTGAACTTATAGAGAAGGCAGAAAATAGGGGAGTTTTCCTCTTGATTTACTGTAGCTTCAGTTGGAAAAGTAGTAAGTATTTATAAGCCAGTTAGTATGTATGTAGTAGTAAGTAATAATAGAGGAAATAAAAGCGGAAGTAAAGTAGTTAATGGTACCAGAGGAAAGGTAGAATGAGAAGTAGAACAAGGTAGTTGACCCACTTATCAACTCATCGATAATCTACCACATTCTACAACAATAAATGTCAGTCAAACACACGGGGTCAATTGTAACAAACAGTCTTTGATCAACTTCGTGAGTTTGAAATTCTAATTAAAGAATAAATTCAATTTCACACGTTTAGTTAGAAATGATAATTCCTATATCCTGTAACTACCCGGCTAATTCGATTTTATTTTGCCCCATTCCTTGGTTTCCTATAGGTACTAGGATTAAATTGATAAATTAACGTATTGGATATTGTGAAATTGGTTCTAGATAAATTCCTCGCGTAAAGTTCAACCAAGTAATTTTCATCACGGAAAACATTTTATTAGTTAAGAAGACCTGAAAATGTTTTCAAATTAACTGCTTTTCCCGTGACAAATTATTAACGATGTCAATGAAATATCATTAAATTGAACAATTCTTTACTGAAATTCTTGTTCTGTAAACTGAATATTAAACATAAACCAGCAAACTAACATTAATAAGGGATATGTTTAGCTGTCATTTTAAAGCCTCTGCTACTTTCCAAGGACCAACTAATATGCCTCTGATGATAACATAGATTATTGGAGTAAAGAATCAACCCAAGGAATCAAGATCCCAGCCCTTACCATATCCCACCACCCCTTTGTGGCGCCTCAAACCCTGACCATTTATGCGACTCGACCTTTGCTCAATTAAACTATCAGAGCCAACAAGGGTAAAAGGATAGAAAGGACATCATCGGTGAATAAAACCTTACAAAATTCTACCTTCATGTTGTTCTCTGCCCACTTCAGTCGATTTGAACATGGGCGGTTTGGTTACGGGATTTACTGACTTTAAACTTTTCTTTTCTAAGAGTACAACAACAGCTGGGAGTTTTCTCACATTTTCCAATCCTGAATTGTCAGAAAGGTATTTGATGCCTACTCCAGGATTCTTAGCAGCTTCACACTTAATTCGCATCAAAGAAAGGAGTGAAACTATTTTTCACAGTTTGATGATATTTTTCTATTGGTGCTAGGACAATTCGTCGCCGTACAATTCGTCTCCTGGACTATTCGTCGCCAATTAAAAAGAAAGGACATATAATTTACAATATTATAATAACTTATTGAAAATAACAAATAAAACTAGTAAATATATTTTTTTTTATAATTTTATTTTTACTGATCTGGTCATGATCGCAAATATATAAAAAATTAGAAAAATTCAATTGCACATGTATGACAGGATAGAAAAACAAACCATTAACTAACATTGCTATATTATAACAAATAAAATGTTACAATCCATGTATAAAATCAGTAAAGAAAAACTGAACTGTAACACAATGTTAACCGTTTCTCTTTGTTGGCAGTACAAATAATTTATTCATTATTGAAATGCCAATTTTAAAACAATCTAATAGCAACAAATTATGTTAAAAATGTGCCAACTCTAAGCAACAAAAATTCAGATATTTGAGATATGAAAATTAATAAAATATTTCAAAATCTTATATTGTGAGCAACGGCTTTCAAAAAGATTTTATTATTTGTATCGTAATTGCTGAACGCATTTAAGTTATGTTTATCAATATCCTTCTATTTTCTATTTTGTTAAATTTCAGCACCTCGAGAATGTAGTGTCGAAATTTAGCAATAGCTATATTTTATTCTCTTTTGAAAGCATCAAAGAAAACTCTGCACATATTTAGATTAATTTTACATAGCGAATCATTCAAAGATGAGTGGTCAATAAAAATAAAATTATAATAAGAAATATAATCATATATACTGTATATAGTAATTATATTAGTAACTATTAATAAATTATAAGGTAAAAGTTTATTATATCAACCACTTATTTTGTAGAAAAAAATTAACTCCCCTTAAATGAATTCACTTTTACCAATTATAATTATATTTCAATCAGCGACGAATTGTCCGTCGACGAATTTTCCGGGGACGAATGTTTTGGCGACGAATTGTTTGGCGACGAAATGTCCGAACACATTTCCTATCATTTGAGATATTTCTAGCATAATTACTCTTCTCTGAATTGATCAAAAAAAATTTACGGCCCATAGTAATATCATCTTGGATCACTTCGTTATTAATTTGAAACAGTGTTATTTGACTAAATATGACATCAAGTTGTTCATGTTGTGCAGATCTCTTAAATTCTTATACAGTATGCGCTAGTCATTTTTTTTAACATCAGTTTTCTGCTCAAAATTTCATGAAGAATTATCGAATTGTTTCAGAAATAACTGAAAGTATTGAATACATATAATTAACATTTTACAGAATAATTTCACTGAATCTAAGGTAAATATGTGAGTTACACCACATGTATATGTTCAACGCTATTTGCCTATTTGCACAATCTCGAGAATGCGCTGCACCTTTTTAACCCCATTATGCCGTGCATGCGTTAATACCTTCATTACTTTCGCAGAATGTGGGAAGGTCACATTTTTACCGTCGTTTATTTATTTATTTATCATCTTGTTATTCGCTTAACTGAAAAACTGTTGAACCAAATTGCCTGAAACTTGGTGATGCGATTGGTCCATGTCCAGTGACCTGCTGGTAGAATTTTGGAAGTGACCAGTTGAAAGGTCAAGGTCATGGTCATTTATAACTCAAAAAGTATTGAACCAAATTGCATGAAACTTGGTGGGACGATTATATACAGGAACCATTTTATTAGATTTTGGGAGCGATCGGGTCAAAGATCAAGGTCAAGGTCATATGTAACTCAATAACTCAAAAAAGTATTCAACCGAATAGTTTGAAACTTGATGGTACAATTGGTCAATGTCCAGGAACCATCTGGTAGAATTTTGGAAGTGATCCGGTCAAAGGTCAAGGTCATTTATAACTCAATAACTCAAAAAGTATTGAACCATATTGCATGAAACTTGGTGGGACGATTGGTTATTATCCAGTTAGCAGTTGATTGAATTTTGTGAGAGAACTGATCAAAGCGGAGGCGAAAGTATGCGCTCTACCGAGTGCACATAATCTAGTTATATTTATTATCAGTAGTGGATAAAACAAACAGACATTTATCTTGAGAGTTTATAAATAACGAAGTATTCGTCGTCTATTTCTTGTCATCTTTTTTAGTTTTTCAAAGCAATCTTCATATATTTATATATCGGCTAAATGAAGATTTTTTTAAACTTTCAACATAAATATCCATCATGTAGTTTGTTGTATCCGCAACTTCACGATTGTTTAATGACCGGACAGGGGCATTGAAGAGTGGTGCGGCACGCCCCCCGATACACATATATTAATTTTCGATTTCATAATAAATATAATAAAGGCACACTCGGTATTAGGGGGTTAGAAAACGAAGCGCATTTTCGAGATTGTGCAAATCGGCAAATGGCGTTGAACATCTTCCTGTGTGTCGGTATTCAAGAAGACTCTTAGATACCATATCATTAACGCCTATTAGGAATTAATTGTAAAGTTATTCTAATAGAATGGTTGCTCTCCAATACTCAGATTAATTATGTATACTGGCTCTTATATATTTTGCTCAGCTTTTTCTCACAATGTTAAAGTCTCGTATCGGTATCTGTTACTGTACCGGCAATTTTATGTAATTTTTTATTTTTTTATTTTTTTAATATTTGGTCTTATCACCCAAGTTACCTAAACAGGTGCACTTGTATTTTATATTTATTTTATATAGGTTGGCTTGAATGCTTTTTCTAGATTCTCGGGACTTGATTACATAAATAAATAATCAATTTGTTACAATTTTTTGTATGTTTTATAATTTATCATGGTATAATTTTCCTGGTGGAACATTCTGCGGTGCAATTTTCTTGCCACGGGTGAAGTTGTAAGTTACACTTCACTTGAGAGAGCTTCGCGATAATTCCCACATCAACCAAGAAAAAGGAAGTGGAAGTACTTTTTATTTCTGTAACTAGGACTATTTCCTGTCGTCATTAGAATTAAATTGCTCTAAAGCTATTCACATTATTGAACCTTATTTTTTCTGTTACTTATATATTGCTCTACTTTTTATAAATGTCTTTAAAGCTCTAGGAAATGAATAGGATTGTAAGGGAACATGAACACGTAAAATATATGAATAATACTAATTAATTATTAAACAAGGTGAACATCAAACTTAAAAAATGCAATGTAAAATATAGGAGATGTCCCTGTCCCCTCCCCGCCTGGAGGGTAATCTCCCAATAATTCATAATAGGTAAGTAAGGGTAAAAGTAAATATTTTGACCTGATGTGAAAAAGATTACCAGTTGAATATTGATATTTCAAAATAAAATAATATGACAAATTACATCCATACTGATATATGTACATATATCATTTTAATACAAATAACAAAACTTTATGCGACAAAGCAATTCATTCTACAAGAAAAATGAACATCATTCTTAGTGTTGGACAAATAGTCACTGGCAGCAGTCATTGCTCCCATCGTCCACAAACTCATTTGGTGAGACTCTATTAATTGATACATGCGCTCTAAAGTTTGGTCTCATCGTTGCCAGAGTTTATGCAAATGCTTCAAAAAGCGTGTCATGGCCACCAATCCAGCCGATTGGAGTCGCCACAATGGATTCAATTAAAAATGTTCTCCTCGACAGAAGTGTGTAAACTGAGTATTCCATTGAAGTCAAATGTACTCCTCACAAACTTTAATTAAAAGCATTGCGCATGGCCTAGCTCTGCAATGCAACGTTGGCACAAGGTTGGTTTGTGACGTGGACTGTATTTTTTCATGTACTCTGTTGATGCTCTAATTGGAAAGTAGTAATTCCATAAACATGTTAACACTTCAATTATAAGTTAAAACTAGAAGACGGGCACTCGTAGATTGCATACCTTCACTGCCACTTACAAATGACATTGTCAATCCCATAATCCATGTGTTATAATTGACCTTTTCGCTGCTAAAATCTAATAAACTGGTTCCTGGACATTGACCAATCGTCCGACCAAATTCCAGGCAATTTGGTTGAATTCTTCATGAGTTATGCGAATAACGAGATGAAAAATAGATATGTAAATATCACCTAAAACATTAGCTTCCGCAATCTGCAGAGGTAAAGAGGACAAATATTGTATATTGATATCGTAATTGTACAGTGTGTGTTTTTTTTTTGCCTATAGGATCTTTTCAACCACTTATGGCAGAGCTTTGAATGCAGAAAAAGTACAACAATGATACATCATTAGAATGGAAGGTTAAGAATGGAACTTGCGATCTATATAATATTTATTTATTATCTCTCTAAAGCAGTGGTTCGGTGAGTCATTTCCAGTGGTTCGGCGGTTTGGCTCATTAAGTTGTTTGTTTATATGCAAAATTCATGTTTAGTTCATTTTGATCATTGAGAATATTGATTTAGTGTGCAAATGATGCATGGTACAGTTTGTGCACTAATACGGTTAAACTTTAGTTATGTACATATATTTTTATTTTGAAGGGGAAAACACATTTTATTTTCCAACTACAAGGGTTCGATGAATGCATATTTGGAGCTTCTGGGTTTCGGTACCTCCAAAAAGGTTAAGAACCACTGCTCTAAAGTAAGAGCTGAACATGGCCTCCCGCGGCAGGTATACAGAGTTTCACTCGCTTAACCCATTGCATGCATCTCTCCTAATTGTATCCTTGTTGAATGATTCAACGAAACCTCGTAACACACTCAATAGGAGAATCAATGGATTCTAGTTTCTTGGAATAAACCTATTTTCGGGCAATAAGGTATAAAAGACAAGAATTTTTTCCGTCCAAATAATTTTCTGTATGAAATATTTCGGTTGAGAAAGGAGCCATTCACTTAACTGTCGTCATTGCTGCTTATGGGTACCTGTGAGAGGTTGTACTGAAGTTATTATGTAAAACTTGACTTTCAAATCATAGCGGAGTATTTTCCATGATGGTAGTCAGGCTTGATGAAGAATGTGATGCAATTTTCCGTAGAGATTCAACACAATTTTCAGTGACAAGATTCCTAACTTCTTTAAATCCTGCTTCAGACCTCTTCATTTCTCTCTTTTCGTTGAGGTTGGTGAAATTGATCCACTTAGTATAAATTACTGATTAACTTTAATAAATAGCTATGTTGAACCGGTTCTTGGTGGTTGTTCAACCCTTCTTGATAGCACAATGCTTCAAAACTTCCTGCCTTAATTTTGTGGGTGATGAATTTCGCCTGAAAACTCTCACGATTGATATCTTCTGTTTATCTGATAACATCTTCTTTCTTGTTGAATTTTCTTACGCTGATTTACTTCTTCAGAATACAATTTTTTTGAAAGCAATAACATTTTTGAAAAGTTACGATCCAAATGGCGTATCATGTATACCAAAGTAGGCGACGTTTATGTGTAAAATAAATGTTAGAAAAGATCCTAGGCAATAAAAACACTCTATAAGTTAGCAAATACTATATACATTATACAATATGTACCAGAATTGTGAACGAAATCTGAGCCAAGAAGACACTGTACACAAATTTACATTTTATGAACGAAATAATCGAAATGCATTGTGAATTATTCAATCGGACTACTAATTTCAAAGATTAATAAATGAATTGATAGGATAATAGAAACTACCGGACATGACTCAAGAAGTTAGAGAATAGTGCAGAGGGTTCCGTTCAATCATCTTCTTTGCAACTTTTTTGCCAATGTTTAATATATTATTCAAAATTTACAAGTCAAACCAAAATAAACAATTAATCAAACAAGCAGTTAAAGCATTAGTGTTGATAACTACACAAACGTTTGAAGGGTCACGAAGGGTTATCCTCCCAGATTTTTCTTTTCAAGCGGATTGCATATTCAAAGTCTCCAGAATTTGTTATGAGAAACTGAATCTTATTCTCTAATTTTCTTGTCTGGTGATGAAGGAGGCCATTCTTCTGTAGAAATAAACTCTTAAACAAAGTACACAAACCATTCTTGAGTAATTTTCACTCCATGAGAGGGTTCAGACTCCTGTTGAAAAGACTTAAGAGTGTTTCTTCACAACAATGATGATATAAGGTTTCATATCTTCAACCACACGAAAAAAGGTAACTTTGCAGTTATAACTTCATCTGCTCCAAACATTTAAACATGCATCTGGACATCGAATATTATTTTCGTCACTGTGAATTAGTTGAGTGAATAAAGTATTATCTGTCCATACGAGCAGTGCATCCCTACACTACGAACAGTGCATCCCTACACTGCGAACAGTGCATCCTTACACTACTAACAGTGCATCCCTACACTACGAACAGTGCATCCCTACACTACGAACAGTGCATCCCTACACTACTAACAGTGAATCCCTACACTACGAACAGTGCATCCTTACACTACTAAAAGTGTATCCCTACACTACTAACAGTGTATCCCTACACTACGAACAGTGTATCCCTACACTACTAACAGTGCATCCCTACACTACGAACAGTGCATCCCTACACTACGAACAGTGCATCCTTACACTACTAAAAGTGTATCCCTACACTACTAACAGTGTATCCCTACACTACGAACAGTGTATCCCTACACTACTAACAGTGCATCCCTACACTACGAACAGTGCATCCCTACACTACGAACAGTGCATCCTTACACTACTAAAAGTGTATCCCTACACTACTAACAGTGTATCCCTACACTACGAACAGTGTATCCCTACACTACTAACAGTGCATCTTTACACTACTAACAGTGCATCCCTACACTACTAACAGTGTATCCCTACACTACTAACAGTGTATCCTTATACTACTAACAGTGCATCCCTACACTACTAACAGTGCATCCCTACACTACTAACAGTGCATCCCTACACTACGAACAGTGCATCCCTACACTACGAACAGTGCATCCTTACACTACTAAAAGTGTATCCCTACACTACTAACAGTGTATCCCTACACTACGAACAGTGTATCCCTACACTACTAACAGTGCATCCCTACACTACTAACAGTGCATCCTTACACTACGAACAGTGCATCCCTACACTACTAACAGAGCATCCCTACACTACTAACAGTGCATCCCTACGCTACGAACAGTGCATCCCTACACTACTAACAGTGCATCCCTACACTACTAACAGTGCATCCCTACACTACTAACAGTGCATCCCTACACTACTAACAGTGCATCCCTACACTACTAACAGTGCATCCCTACACTACTAACAGAGCATCCCTACACTACTAACAGTGCATCCCTACGCTACGAACAGTGCATCCCTACACTACCAACAGTGCATCCCTACACTACTAACAGTGCATCCCTACACTACTAACAATGCATCCCTACACTACTAACAGTGCATCCTTACACTACTAACAGTGCATCCCTACACTACTAACAGTGTATCCCTACACTACTAACAGTGTATCCCTACACTACTAACAGTGCATCCCTACACTACTAACAGTGAATCCTTACACTACTAACAGTGTATCCCTACACTACTAACGGTGCATCCCTACACTACTAACAGTGCATCCTTACACTACTAACAGTGTATCCCTACACTACTAACAGTGCATCCCTACACTACGAACAGTGCATTCCTACACTACTAACAGTGCATCCTTACACTACTAACAGTGTATCCCTACACTACTAACAGTGTATCTCTACACTACTAACAGTGTATCCCTACACTACTAACAGTGCATCCTTTCACTACTAACAGTGTATCCCTACACTACTAACAGTGTATCCCTACACTACTAACAGTGCATCCCTACACTACTAACAGTGTATCCCTACACTACTAACAGTGCATCCTTACACTACTAACAGTGTATCCCTACACTACTAACAGTGCATCCCTACACTACTAACGGTGCATCCCTACACTACTAACAGTGTATCCCTACACTACTAACAGTGCATCCCTACACTACTAACAGTGCATCCCTACACTACGAACAGTGCATTCCTACACTACTAACAGTGCATCCTTACACTACTAACAGTGTATCCCTACACTACGAGCAGTGCATCCTTACACTACTAACAGTGTATCCCTACACTACGAACAGTGCATCCTTACACTACTAACAGTGTATCCCTACACTACGAACAGTGCATCCTTACACTACTAACAGTGTATCCCTACACTACGAACAGTGCATCCCTACACTACTAACAGTGTATCCCTACACTACTAGCAGTGCATCCCCTCACAACTATTTCCCTCTACTGAGAGTTTCTGCACCACTGCCAATATCTCCTCTGACACAGTAGTAATAATAACCGTTACATTCATTGCTATCACTTTGGAATTCGCAGAAAAACAAACAATTGAATCCTTTCTTTTTAGTCTCTCTGTATTGTCTCCGTCATTTCTTATCTGAAATGGAACGTTAAACTCAGCAGTGAGCAACAGTGTCTAACTAGTAATGCTTCACTCCTGGTTTGTCTAACCGACCTCTCAAAATAAAAGTGATTGTCTTTGGTAGTGCTTTAATTCTTTTATATTCCTTTAATATACGCTACAGCATCCCTCCATATTTCCTTCATCCTTTAATATTCGTTACAGCAGCTCTTTCTTCCTTTTCTACCCCTTTAATATTCGTATACTTTCTGTTCGTGTCCCACACGCTTTTTCTTACTAATTTACCAGTCACATTCGTCATAAAATGTCCCTCTCATTGCTGGATCTCCAAGAAAGAACTAGGCTCTAAATATTACAATATCTTGTCATCAGAAGAACCGTCTCAAATGTCTCTTATTTTCAGGTGCATTTTTCGCTACAGTTTCGGTATGAATTATTTGTGCATGACTTTTTTATTTTGCACGATATTGAATTGGAGTGAAATTTTAAATCTCTTTTGAATCTTCTAACTAATGATATGAATTCCCTTCCCTATTGAATAATTTATCTATATAACAATGATAAACAATATAAAGAGAGTGGTCTATTATGTCATCAGAGTAATATGTTTTTATCTTAGCAGCAGGCAGCTTATTATTAGCCACCAGATGTCGCTACCTTCCAATTTTAGTAATTTGTCGTGTGTTGCAATGTACGTCAAAGTCAGTCTCATCTCCTGGCTATTAATTTGCCCACCAATCAACATCAATTTGCTGGCCAGATTTAGACACAGAAATTGGTCATAATTAATATCTATCTGAAATAATGATGTCAAAAGTAGATCATTGATAAAAAAAGGAAGAACAAAGAATATCGCAAGTATGTATTTTTATGCTAAATATTAAGTGACATTTTTTTTATTTGTATAAATTAATTTCTTTTGAATATGACATTAGAAAATGAAATTGAATAATTTAAAACCATTATAATTCGATTGTCATTTTCCAAATTAAAAACATTTTTATATTACATTTTCTTCCTCGTGATACTGCAGAATACTAATTACAAATGTATGCCAAAAATCATTCATATTAGAATAAAAAAGTTATAATATTACGATATATTATTACTCAGTCGTAATACACATTTCTTTCATTTCCTTATCTGAGATTAATAGTCACTAGCTTGAATGGACCCCCCCCCCCTCCTTGGGATCGATGCCCCCCACTTCACCCATATTCATTCATAAGCAATGTAGGGGTCAACCCCCCCCCCCCTTCACAATGCTACCTTTATCGTATAGGTCGGTCGATGAACAAACTATCCAGATCTACATTGCCAAATTGTCACACTTAGCTATAGTGATTGTCTGCAAAATTTGTAATGACTTCAAAGAAGCAAAACCAACTTACTCTCACAGCCCCCAATGCTCCCCTCACCCCCCCCCCCCCCAGGGGAGACTTGCCACTGTAGGAGGGAGTGTATCCTTCCAGGAACAGAATGAACTAACGCCAGTGCTGTGCCCAATGAGAGGCTGCTGATGTTACTCATCGCCCTCGTTATCAATACTCCCTCTCTCTCTCTCTCTCGGTCACTTCCTGTTTGTTAAACTTCTTCCACAGGAAAAATGCAAAGGATTTATCATGAACAGTATTAGTAAAATTGATAGAGGGCTTTAAATTATAGTTACATGTCTCATAATATTGAGGAATATGGATTAATTGGTATTAATGCATAACTTTCATTTCTTTTGTTCAGTCAGAAAATTAAAATATAAACAGAATTGCAATTTTCCACTCTCTAATATTCTTTACTTATTACAAGAATTTATCTTAATATAGTGATGATCAGTGATTAACATGCAGTAACAACCGTTGTAATGCAATTATAAAAATTGCAATGTCCAATCTAAAAAATGATACTAAAATGCTTCTTTTACCCATAATATAAAATAGACAGAGGTGCTTTATCTCTATACATTCACCTCATAAATACCGTGCTTTATCTCTATACATTCACCTCATAAATACCGTGCTTTATCTCTACACATTCACCTCATAAATACCGTGCTTTATCTCTACACATTCACCTCATAAATACCGTGCTTTATCTCTACACATTCACCTCATAAATACCGTGCTTTATCTCTACACATTCACCTCATAAATACCGTGCTTTATCTCTACACATTCACCTCATAAATACCGTGCTTTATCTCTACACATTAACCTCATAAATACCGTGCTTTATCTCTACACATTCACCTCGTAAATACCGTGCTTTATCTCTACACATTCACTTCGTAAATACCAGAAAACTGGAGTCGCTCTTAATGCCACAGCTAAGAGTCTTGAGGCAATTCCACAAAGTTCATCGTCTTCTTCTCAGAAGTCCATGGCTGATCTAGCGCATTAGAGTTCAGCGGAGCTCATGACTATTATAATGTAGGTTGAGTGTTTTGACTCATTCGCAGTTGACTATAATGGGGAAACTTAAAAATTAATGGATTAATGTCTGAATGAAGGATTATGTATAGAAAGATAATATAAGTGATTAATTTATGAGTAAAGTAATATAAAAAAATTATAATAAGAAAAATATTTATGTATGTAGGTATAGGATAATAAAGTGAAAAACATAAAATATCCTCCGAAAATGACATCTTTTAAATTAATCAACAAAATCGAAATGAAAACTGAAGTAAATTCACCTGATTTTCATTACAAAAGAATGAATAGATATTCTTATTTTATGCTTGAAGCATTAAATGACGTTTGCTTTTAATTTTTAAATTTATTTTAATAAAAATATACTGACTGAATTACTTACTAAGCAACATCAAAGGCAGTGTTTGGTATTTTTACAAAGTGTACTATCCGACACTTTAATAATTGTGTATTCATATTATCATAATAATTATAACTTTATTACATCTCATACATACATTAAAGTCATTATTAAGTTTACACAAACAAGAATAGATTATTGAAGATATAACTTCACTCACCAATTTTTAGAGGTCATTAACTGGTGGTAACTTTAAGGTTCACTGACTTGCAGAGACACGATCTGGTGATGGTGAAAAGAGTGATGACATTGTCTCTCTAGTGAAAATGTGATGACATTGTCTCTCTAGTGTAGAGGTGATGACATTCTCTCTAGTGTACAGGTGATGACATTGTCTCTAGTGTAGAGGTGATGACATTGTCTCTAGTGTAGAGGTGATGACATTGTCTCTAGTGTAGAGGTGATGACATTGTCTCTAGTGTAGAGGTGATGACATTGTCTCTAGTGTAGAGGTGATGACATTGCCTCTCTAGTGTAGAGGTGATGACATTGTCTCTCTAGTGTAGAGGTGATGACATTGTCTCTAGTGTAGAGGTGATGACATTGCCTCTCTAGTGTAGAGGTGATGACATTGTCTCTAGTGTAGAGGTGATGACATTGCCTCTCTAGTGTAGAGGTGATGACATTGTCTCTAGTGTAGAGGTGATGACATTGCCTTAGACTTTAGAGGTGCAATGTCCTGGTGAAGTTAAAAGCTGTTCATAGTTTAATGACTGTGAGGATACATTTTAGAGACTCTATTCAGTGTTCATTTCAGTGGATATTATTAAGGGAAAAGCGAAAGTAAATTTGATAAAAATTACAAAAATTATGTACGAGTATTAAATTTTGACGCGTTATGAAGTTAATTATACTTCTAAGAGCAGTGTGAGTGAGTATAACTCCTTCTTCTGAGAGCAGTGTGAGTGAGTATAACCCCTTCTTCTGACAGCAGTGTGAGTGAGTATAACCCCTTCTTCTGAGAGCAGTGTGAGTGAGTATAACCCCTTCTTCTGAGAGCAGTGAGAGTGAGTATTACTCCTTCTTCTGACAGCAGTGTGAGTGAGTATAACCCTTTCTTCTAAGAGCAGTGTGAGTGAGTGTAACCCCTTCTTCTGACAGCAGTGTGAGTGAGTGTAACCCCTTCTTCTGACAGCAGTGTGAGTGAGTATAACCCCTTCTTCTGAGAGCAGTGAGAGTGAGTATTACTTCTTCTTCTGACAGCAGTGTGAGTGAGTATAACCCCTTCTTCTAAGTGCAGTGTGAGTGAGTATAACCCCTTCTTCTGACAGCAGTGAGAGTGAGTATTACTCCTTCTTCTGACAGCAGTGTGAGTGAGTATAACCCCTTCTTCTGAGAGCAGTGTGAGTGAGTATAACCCCTACTTCTGAGAGCAGTGTGAGTGAGTATAACCCCTTCTTCTGAGAGCAGTGTGAGTGAGTATAACCCCTTCTTCTGAGAGCAGTGTGAGTGAGTATAACCCCTTCTTCTGACAGCAGTGTGAGTGAGTATAACCCCTTCTTCTGACAGCAGAGTGAGTGAGTATTGCCCCTTCTTCTGACAGCAGTGTGAGTGAGTATTACTCCTTCTTCTGACAGCAGTGTGAGTGAGTATAACCCCTTCTTCTGACAGCAGTGTGAGTGAGTATAACCCCTTCTTCTGACAGCAGTGTGAGTGAGTATTACTCCTTCTTCTGACAGCAGTGTGAGTGAGTATAACCCTTTCTTCTGAGAGCAGTGAGAGTGAGTATTACTTCTTCTTCTGACAGCAGTGTGAGTGAGTATAACCCCTTCTTCTAAGAGCAGTGTGAGTGAGTATAACCCCTTCTTCTGACAGCAGTGAGAGTGAGTATTACTCCTTCTTCTGACAGCAGTGTGAGTGAGTATAACCCCTTCTTCTGAAAGCAGTGTGAGTGAGTATAACCCCTACTTCTGAGAGCAATGTGAGTGAGTATAACCCCTTCTTCTGAGAGCAGTGTGAGTGAGTATAACCCCTTCTTCTGAGAGCAGTGTGAGTGAGTATAACCCCTTCTTCTGACAGCAGTGTGAGTGAGTATAACCCCTTCTTCTGACAGCAGTGTGAGTGAGTATTGCCCCTTCTTCTGACAGCAGTGTGAGTGAGTATTACTCCTTCTTCTGACAGCAGTGTGAGTGAGTATAACCCCTTCTTCTGACAGCAGTGTGAGTGAGTATAACCCCTTCTTCTGACAGCAGTGTGAGTGAGTATTATTCCTTCTTCTGACAGCAGTGTGAGTGAGTATAACCCCTTCTTCTGACAGCAGTGTGAGTGAGTATAACCCCTTCTTCTGACAGCAGTGTGAGTGAGTATAACCCCTTCTTCTGACAGCAGTGTGAGTGAGTATTACCCTTTCTTCTGACCGCAATGTGAGTGAGTATAACCCCTTCTTCTGACAGCAGTGTGAGTGAGTATTACTCCTTCTTCTGACAGCAGTGTGAGTGAGTATAACCCCTTCTTCTGACAGCAGTGTGAGTGAGTATAACCCCTTCTTCTGACAGCAGTGTGAGTGAGTATAACCCCTTCTTCTGACCGCAGTGTGAGTGAGTATAACCCCTTCTTCTGACAGCAGTGAGAGTGAGTATAACTCCTTCTTCTGAAAGCAGTGTGAGTGAGTATAACCCCTTCTTCTGAAAGCAGTTTGAGTGAGTATAACCCCTCCTTCTGACAGCAGTGTGAGTGAGTATTACTCCTTCTTCTGACAGCAGTATGAGTGAGCATAACCCCTTCTTCTGACAGCAGTGTGAGTGAGTATTACTCCTTCTTCTGACAGCAGTGTGAGTGAGTATAACCCATTCTTCTGACAGCAGTGTGAGTGAGTATTACTCCTTCTTCTGACAGCAGTGTGAGTGAGTATAACCCCTTCTTCTGACAGCAGTGTGAGTGAGTATTACTCCTTCTTCTGACAGCAGTGTGAGTGAGTATTACTCCTTCTTCTGACAGCAGTGTGAGTGAGTATAACCCCTTCTTCTGACAGCAGTGTGAGTGAGTATTACTTCTTCTTCTGACAGCAGTGTGAGTGAGTATTACCTCTTCTTCTGAAAGCAGTGTGAGTGAGTATAACCCCTCCTTCTGACAGCAGTGTGAGTGAGTATTACTCCTTCTTCTGACAGCAGTATGAGTGAGCATAACCCCTTCTTCTGACAGCAGTGTGAGTGAGTATTACTCCTTCTTCTGACAGCAGTGTGAGTGAGTATAACCCCTTCTTCTGACAGCAGTGTGAGTGAGTATTACTCCTTCTTCTGACAGCAGTGTGAGTGAGTATAACCCCTTCTTCTGACAGCAGTGTGAGTGAGTATTACTCCTTCTTCTGACAGCAGTGTGAGTGAGTATTACTCCTCCTTCTGACAGCAGTGTGAGTGAGTATAACCCCTTCTTCTGACAGCAGTGAGAGTGAGTATAACCCCTTCTTCTGACAGCAGTGTGAGTGAGTATAACTCCTTCTTCTGAAAGCAGTGTGAGTGAGTATAACACCCTTTTTCTGACAACAGTGTGAGTGAGTATAACTCTTTTTTCTGAAAGCAGTGTGAGTGAGTACCTATAACCCCTTCTTCTGACAGCAGTGTGAGTGAGTATAACCCCTTCTTCTGACAGCAGTGTGAGTGAGTATTACTCCTTCTTCTGACAGCAGTATGAGTGAGCAAAACCCCTTCTTCTGACAGCAGTGAGAGTGAGTATTACTCCTTCTTCTGACAGCAGTATGAGTGAGCAAAACCCCTTCTTCTGACAGCAGTGAGAGTGAGTATTACTCCTTCTTCTGACAGCAGTGAGAGTGAGTATAACCCCTTCTTCTGACAGCAGTGTGAGTGAGTATAACCCCTTCTTCTGAAAGCAGTGTGAGTGAGTATTACTCCTTCTTCTGACAGCAGTATGAGTGAGCAAAACCCCTTCTTCTGACAGCAGTGTGAGTGATTATAACCCCTTCTTCTGAAAGCAGTGTGAGTGAGTATTACTCCTTCTTCTGACAGCAGTATGAGTGAGCAAAACCCCTTCTTCTGACAGCAGTGAGAGTGAGTATTACTCCTTCTTCTGACAGCAGTGAGAGTGAGTATAACCCCTTCTTCTGACAGCAGTGTGAGTGAGTATAACCCCTTCTTCTGACAGCAGTGTGAGTGAGTATAACCCCCTCTTCTGAGAGGACAGTGAAAAACTTTTATCTTTTTTAAAAATGGTACCAAAGAAAACAAAATTTTAAAAGAGTCAAATTGTTACATTGTTCCAAGTTTGCCATTCTCAAAATGAAATTGCTAAATAAATGAATAGTGAAAATATTAAAGTCAAAACTGCTATAAATAGGTATAGAGATCATATCATTACAAATTCACCCAGGATATAAGGTCAATAAGGGTGTTCAACATCAAAGGAGGACAAACTTACATGAAAAAGATCCCGTTCAAATTGACTGCTGTTTAATGAAGCAACAGCAAAAGAAATTTGTAGCGTATGGTGAGACGAAGACTTGCTGAATTTATTCTCAAATGATGCATCACTTGTCTGAAGCCAACAGGAAGGAAAGATTTCATTTGCATTAACATTTACTGTGAGGTGTTTGAGCTAAGGGGACTTTGTCAGAGGAAAGACACTTGAAGAGAGGCTCATGCTATTTTATTTAATTGAAAGGGCACTGTCACTTGCACAATTTTTAATCAAATGTGTATAAATGGGCAAATTAAATCACCATCTTTGTTTAGCTTATGGTGCTGGTAATGTTCGTCAAAGAGTTGCAAAGAAATATTCCCACAATGTGTTGTACCTTCATTGTAAATTAGGAGGAGGCAGTGAAATGAATATGACTGGAATGTCACGTACATTTTAGGACCGAATGAATTCACCACTGCAGTCAAATAATTCATTTGGAACATTCCTAATAAATAAATTCTAAACTTTTCAATATTGTACTGAATATTAATTCTTATCTAATTTTAGAGAAGTTGAAAGTGCTCATTGATACTTTTGAATAATATGAATGATTTTAATAGTCTTTTAAGTCACTTAGGTTCTAAGGTACCTATGGCTTTTCAAGGTACATCAACTCCTGTTATTTCTATCACCAAATGTGACTAATATGTTACCATCAAAGAGACTCCTAAACCACAGAGAATGTTCTTCCTAATAGCCTTGTTATTCATTCATAACTCTTGGATTGGTGGGAAAGAGTTGCTATATTTAGGATCGGAGATTTGACACAAGAAAACTTTAAAGTAATACATGCAATTGGAGTTAAAAAGGAGGTGTTTGTTATTCTATTTAAGAGTCCATATTGCCTGATGTATCAGACACTCATTTCTTAATTTGAACTCAATATAGGTAAAATAATTCAGAGTAATATTGTTCATGGTAAGAAAATATCGTATTATAGATATTAGGATGTAACTAATGAGTAAAAACTGCCAATACAATAACTTCTTAGTCAGTCTCAGCCAGTCACAGCCAGTCACAGCCAGTCACAGTCAGTCACAGCCTGTCACAGCCAGTCAAAGTCAGTCACAGCCAGTCACAGCCAGTCACAGCCAGTCACAGTCAGTCACAGCCAGTCACAGTCAGTCACAGTCAGTCACAGTCAGTCACAGCCAGTCACAGCTAGTCACAGTCAGTCACAGCCAGTCACAGTCAGTCACAGTCAGTCACAGTCAGTCACAGTCAGTCACAGTCAGTCACAGCCAGTCACAGCTAGTCACAGCTAGTCACAGTTAGTCACAGTTAGTCACAGTCAGTCAAAGTCAGTCACAGCCAGTCACAGTCAGTCACAGTCAGTCACAGTCAGTCACAGTCAGTCACAGTCAGTCACAGTCAGTCACAGCCAGTCACAGTCAGTCACAGTCAGTCACCGTCAGTCACCGTCAGTCACAGTCAGTCACAGCCAGTCACCGTCAGTCACAGTCAGTCACAGCCAGTCACAGCCAGTCACAGTCAGTCACAGCCAGTCACAGCCAGTCACAGTCAGTCACAGTCAGTCACAGTCAGTCACAGTCAGTCACCGTCAGTCACCGTCAGTCACAGTCAGTCACTGCCAGTCACTGCCAGTCACAGTCAGTCACAGCCAGTCACAGTCAGTCACAGTCAGTCACAGCCAGTCACCGTCAGTCACAGTCAGTCACAGCCAGTCATAGCCAGTCACAGTCAGTCACAGTCAGTCACCGTCAGTCACCGTCAGTCACAGCCAGTCACAGCCAGTCACAGCCAGTCACAGCCAGTCACCGTCAGTCACAGTCAGACACAGCCAGTCACAGCCAGTCACAGCCAGTCACAGTCAGTCACAGCCAGTCACAGTCAGTCACAGTCAGTCACAGTCAGTCACAGTCAGTCACAGTCAGTCACAGCCAGTTACAGCTAGTCACAGTTAGTCACAGTTAGTCACAGTCAGTCACAGTCAGTCACAGCCAGTCACAGTCAGTCACAGTCAGTCACAGTCAGTCACAGTCAGTCACAGCCAGTCACAGCCAGTCACAGTCAGTCACAGCCAGTCACAGCCAGTCACAGTCAGTCACAGTCAGTCACAGCCAGTCACAGTCAGTCACAGCCAGTCACAGTCAGTCACAGTCAGTCACAGTCAGTCACAGCTAGTCACAGTCAGTCACAGTTAGTCACAGTTAGTCACAGTTAGTCACAGTTAGTCACAGTCAGTCAAAGTCAGTCACAGCCAGTCACAGTCAGTCACAGTCAGTCACAGTCAGTCACAGTCAGTCACAGTCAGTCACAGTCAGTCACAGTCAGTCACAGTCAGTCACAGTCAGTCACAGTCAGTCACAGCCAGTCACAGCCAGTCACAGTCAGTCACAGCCTGTCACAGCCAGTCAAAGTCAGTCACAGTCAGTCACAGCCAGTCACAGCTAGTCACAGTTAGTCACAGCCAGTCACAGTCAGTCACAGTCAGTCACAGTCAGTCACAGTCAGTCACAGTCAGTCACAGTCAGTCACAGCCAGTCACAGCTAGTCACAGTTAGTCACAGTTAGTCACAGTCAGTCACAGTCAGTCACAGCTAGTCACAGCTAGTCACAGTTAGTCACAGTTAGTCACAGTTAGTCACAGTCAGTCAAAGTCAGTCACAGCCAGTCACAGTCAGTCACAGTCAGTCACAGTCAGTCACAGTCAGTCACAGTCAGTCACAGTCAGTCACAGTCAGTCACAGTCAGTCACAGCCAGTCACAGTCAGTCACAGTCAGTCACCGTCAGTCACCGTCAGTCACCGTCAGTCACAGTCAGTCACAGCCAGTCACAGCCAGTCACAGCCAGTCACAGTCAGTCACAGCCAGTCACAGTCAGTCACAGTCAGTCACAGTCAGTCACAGCCAGTCACAGCCAGTCACAGCTAGTCACAGTTAGTCACAGTTAGTCACAGTTAGTCACAGTTAGTCACAGTCACAGTCAGTCACAGCCAGTCACATTCAGTCACAGTCAGTCACAGTCAGTCACAGTCAGTCACAGCCAGTCACAGCCAGTCACAGCCAGTCACAGTCAGTCACAGTCAGTCATAGCCAGTCATAGCCAGTCACAGTCAGTCACAGTCAGTCACAGTCAGTCACAGTCAGTCACCGTCAGTCACCGTCAGTCACCGTCAGTCACAGTCAGTCACAGTCAGTCACAGTCAGTCACAGTCAGTCACAGTCAGTCACAGCCAGTCACAGCCAGTCACAGTCAGTCACAGTCAGTCACCGTCAGTCACCGTCAGTCACAGTCAGTCACAGCCAGTCACAGTCAGTCACAGCCAGTCACAGTCAGTCACAGTCAGTCACCGTCAGTCACAGTCAGTCACAGCCAGTCACAGCCAGTCACAGCCAGTCACAGTCAGTCACAGCCAGTCATAGCCAGTCACAGTCAGTCACAGTCAGTCACCGTCAGTCACCGTCAGTCACAGCCAGTCACAGCCAGTCACAGCCAGTCACAGCCAGTCACCGTCAGTCACAGTCAGACACAGCCAGTCACAGCCAGTCACAGCCAGTCACAGTCAGTCACAGCCAGTCACAGCCAGTCACAGTCAGTCACAGTCAGTCACAGTCAGTCACAGTCAGTCACAGTCAGTCACAGCCAGTCACAGCTAGTCACAGTTAGTCACAGTTAGTCACAGTCAGTCACAGTCAGTCACAGCCAGTCACAGTCAGTCACAGTCAGTCACAGTCAGTCACAGTCAGTCACAGCCAGTCACAGCCAGTCACAGTCAGTCACCGTCAGTCACAGTCAGTCACAGCCAGTCACAGCCAGTCACAGTCAGTCACAGTCAGTCACAGCCAGTCACAGTCAGTCACAGTCAGTCACAGTCAGTCACAGCTAGTCACAGTTAGTCACAGTCAGTCACAGTTAGTCACAGTCAGTCACAGTCAGTCACAGCCAGTCACAGTCAGTCACAGTCAGTCACAGTCAGTCACAGTCAGTCACAGTCAGTCACAGCCAGTCACAGTCAGTCACAGCCAGTCATAGCCAGTCACAGTCAGTCACAGTCAGTCACAGTCAGTCACCGTCAGTCACCGTCAGTCACAGCCAGTCACAGCCAGTCACCGTCAGTCACAGTCAGACACAGCCAGTCACAGCCAGTCACCGTCAGTCACAGTCAGTCACAGTCAGTCACAGTCAGTCACAGTCAGTCACAGCCAGTCACAGTTAGTCACAGTTAGTCACAGTCAGTCACAGTCAGTCACAGCCAGTCACAGTCAGTCACAGTCAGTCACAGTCAGTCACAGTCAGTCACAGTCAGTCACAGCCAGTCACAGCCAGTCACAGTCAGTCACAGTCAGTCACAGTCAGTCACTGTCAGTCACAGTCAGTCACAGCCAGTCACAGCCAGTCACAGTCAGTCACAGCCAGTCACAGTCAGTCACAGTCAGTCACAGTCAGTCACAGCCAGTCACAGCCAGTCACAGCCAGTCACAGCCAGTCACAGCCAGTCACAGTCAGTCACAGTCAGTCACAGCCAGTCACAGTCAGTCACTGGTCATAACTAGGTCATGACGGATATTGCTAAAAGTTCCAATATCGATATTATCTTTTGATGAGTAACCGACCTAACAAATTGCATAGAAACACACACACCTCATTTTGAATATCAGTCTTTAAAAAGAACATAGTTATTCATTTCACTGAGTTTGCAATTTAATGGGAAATGATGGGGAGAAATATTTAGTGGTACAGATCTTTTATAGTATTTGTTAAATTGTAATATCAGGAATGGAAACCTAAATTATAAAAATGTATTTACACCTGTGATCGACAGGCAGTTCTTATTTATTGATGTGTTATATTTTCAACACTTTAACAAATAAAAGACAATTTACCATGTAGATTGTGGCATTAATGTTAATATTAAACCTATTGTCAATGATATAAAATTATAAGCTAAATAATTCATGTATGTTTTATCCCTATCAGTGAATATTATACCGTTACAGCGAATATACTGTTTTAAAGAATGAATTTCCGATACGTTATACTGCTACACCATTAAAGCAAAGATATTATACTACAATAAGATACACTACTCTCGACAATTTCTGGTTTGAAAAGCGGGAACTGGAATTGAAATATAGTAAGGACAATGGAGGTATGTTGTGTGCGTGACGTCATAACAGCAACACTTAAAATCATATTTAAAACAGTTGAAGAAGGTAAATTTGTAACAAAAATAGTTATCAATTTGCATAATTTAATGAATATATACATATTAAATAAAAAATTTAACCTGCTGAACCCCTAATTTTCTCCTTAAATTTGTTTCTTTGCTTATGTCACGTCACAAATTACTCAATTGTCGCTACCTATCAATATTGGTATTCCTAGTAGTAGGGTAGCTTTGTATGTCACAAATCGAGTGATTTGTGACCGTGACGTTAACAAGGCAACACACATTAATAGAAAAGGAGGGTTAAGCAGTGTGAATAACATGAATGTATTCATCACTGTTTCTTATAATGGAAATAAATAAACAGTTTTCATAATGTTACGTTCTTCAATTTTCTTAAATATGATTTTAGAGTGTTGCTGTTATGACGTCATTCAAACGACATACCTCGATTGTCCTTACTATATTTCAATTCTAGTTCCCTTGTTGTAGAGAGACGTGGCAGGACTTATTTAAATAAAAGAGAAAGAGGTGATATATAATATAAAATCATTTTTTTATATATATCAATTGGAAAAAAAATCATAGCTAAAAGAATTTTAAAATATGCTAAAAATAGGGCTTTTAAAAAAAAGAATTATATTTTCAATTATAACATCAAAAATAGACTTTTAATTTCATATCTCAATGTTATATCGAGAAAACTTTTCCTCCTTCAAATGAATCCTGTTTCATGTCTCTCAGCGAAACGTTTACTATTAAAAATGACTCTTTTTGAAGAAGAAGAAGGATTTTTTTTCACCAGGCGTAAAAACTGTACATTCTACTAAATTTCATAAGTTTCAGATTATTTATAAAGAAAAATATTCTGAAGGATATCGATCCTCTTAATTTAAATTTCAGGACAAAGAAGTAGTTTTAAAATCTAAAACATTTAGTTTCAATTTTCAAAATATTATTATCAGTTTGGTACAATAAATGAGAAATATAAATTATTTGGAATGTTTAATTTTTAAATGTTATGAAAATGATATGATTTAACGTTTTAAAAATGACGTTCCTTTCAAATATTTGACACTTTACCCTAAGCCTTTAAGTGGCTCTAGGAAATTTCGGTCTCGGAAAACTCGGTCTCAGTTTATAATGTTGTTATTAAAGAACAGTAATAGAAAAAGTTGAAATTATGTGAGTATTAAAATGTGTAGTGTATTTATTAAAAGCGAATAACCTCATTAACCGTTGTAAAATGATACGTAACATTAGTAATTTGGACATGTTTTGACATTTATTCATTAAACAATCATGAAGCTTACAGTACAACAAACTAGCGGATACAACAAACTACATAACGGTTATTTATGTTGTGAGGTCTTTTATAATTTCCGTCCACCAGCCTATAGCCACATACATTTCTAGCTATAATAGCCTATAGCCACATATATTTTTAGCTATAATAGCCTATAGCCTCATATATTTCTAGCTATAATAGCCTATAGCCTCATATATATTTCTAGCTATAGCCTATAGCCACATTTACATTTCTAGCTATAGCCTATAGCCACATTTACATTTCTAGCTATAGCCTATAGCCACATATACATCTAGCTATAGCCTATAGGCCCTATAGCCACATATATATTTCTATCAGTATAGTCATATGTACTTGCAGAGCTTCCATTTTATTTTTTCTTCCTTTATAAGTTTAGAGCCTATGATGATGCTTATTGAAAGAAGGTTTTTTGTAACTTTTTTAGTCAATTTTCGTTTCAAACTGTAGAAAATGGCACTAAAAATGTACATAATTTTATTGGCTAGATTGACCTGAAGATTGTTATTAAAAATATTCACATCATAAATTGTATGTGAAATAATATTGGCTTCATTTGACATTATGCGTGAGAATCTAAAATTATATTTGAGGATAAATGACAATTTTTATCAAAATTCGACAATGAAACAAAAATAGGAAATATATTTATTTAACAAAGTATATGGTTACATAATATCAATCATTATATATAAATATAAATATAAATCATCATCAAACTTTAGTGTAATTACAACTAAGATGAAAGTTATTTTTAGTATATTTAATTGATCATAAATAAGGTAAAAAGAATTTGATTATGGTCAAATATATCGTTTAAATTCTATTTATTGAATATAATCAATTGGCATCATTACTATTTATGTGATATTCCTTTAAAGTTCTTTCCATTTCACTTTGAAATGAAGGTCAGAGATAGTCCGCCTCTCCTTACTTGGCTTAGCGTATGACCTTCGTAGTGAAAACAGCGGTAAAGAGAGCGCTATCAGCGTCCACGAATAGCGTGTAGGAGAGAGCTATCAGCGTGTAAGAGAGCGCTATCAGCGTGTAAGAATAGCGTATTAGAGAGCGCTATCAGCGTGTAAGAATGGCGTATTAGAGAGCGCTATCAGCGTGTAAGAATAGCGTATTAGAGAGCGCTATCAGCGTGTAAGAATAGCGTGTAAGAGAGAGCTATCAGCGTATAAGAGAGCGCTATCAGCGTGTAAGAGAGCGCTATCAGTGTGTAGAGACATGAGGGTTAGAGATCAAGTCAGTGGCCATGGCTTCACCATTCCCTCTGAATACTCAAATAGGAACAGCTCCCTATTATCCTTCACTCCTTTAGTATAATGATGCTTCTTCTTATTGGGTCAATTGCTTGCAGAAAATCGCTTAAGAGAACGGGTATAATATAATAAATTGTATATGTTAGTATAAGACTTTTAAAACCATTTCTTTCTTCGTTGGTTTAGTCGGTAACAGTTACAAAAAATTGATAGTCAAAACATTTTATGTAGTAGAAATAATACTATTGGAGTGAAGCATATTTTTTTAAATCTATCTTCAGAATATAATATTCATACATTTCATTTGATAGTAGAATTTCATAGGAAACAATATTGCGATTGAATATTGATAAGAATTTTTTTAAATTAATATTAAATAAAATATTAAATATAAATATATTAATCCTCAAACCATGTTCAATACTAGAAAGAATGACACCTAGAACAACGAAATGACGATATTTAAAGGGGTGGCCCGAAACTTCAGCCTCGGAATATTCGGTCTTGAAATTTCGGTCTCGAAAATTACGGTCTCAGATTATAAATGATCTCTCAACATAAATGACCGTTATGTAGTTTGCTGTATCTGCTAGTTTCTTGTACTGCACACTTCATGACTGTTTAATGACCAGGCAGTGGGGTTTCGGGGGCGGCACGCCCCACGATACATCTAATTCATAAGTTGTATTTATACATGAGACCGAATTTTCCGCTCAAATCTCCTGTTAACCCTTAAAAGACTGACTGAAGAGTTTGAACTCGACAAGATTTTATAATAGCGATTAAATATTTGTACATGATTTGAATCAACTAAGATTTCATGACTTTTTTCATTAGATATATTTGTAAAATTATAAAAATTATAAATTTTCTTTGGAAGAAAGTAAAGCACCGTTTTCGTGGTGGAAACGAGTGCTGTTCTGAGTGCCAAAATAGCACTGAGTGCTGCATTTGCCCACCCGTGCTAAAGATTGAGATATAATGTATAGCCTATAGGACATAGCACATAGGGTACATACTACATATGTTTCGTTCCCTGATGATGAGGAATATTTTTCTCTGAAAGCTTAAGGTTGCAATTAATGAATTACCAATTAATTTTCATAGAAGTGTAACCTGTTAAGGAATAGCTTCTATTAAGGAATGATATTCTGAATTGATATCATCAAAAGAGTGTTACATTTTGTTCCTAAAGTAAGCTCGGCAATGAAATCTCTCAAACTATACCTACTGACTTGGTAATTTGTCTTTACTAATATTAAATGAAAATTCCCCACGACAACACAAGCAACACAAGATAATGGGGCCTATGTGGGCACTAAGTTAACAAGTCTGTGTGGCTTTTTGTAAAATGGGCCAACATGGTGACAGCATTGGCTGTTTTGTTGACACCATATTGGCCCAAGATGTTGCCAATATGTTAATCAAGCTTCATCCATATAATGTTGATATGCTGTATAGTAATCAGGTTGGGCCAATATGACAATACAATGGGATGGATTCGCCACATTAAACCAACCTTCTCCCAAGGTAACATTCCAAGAGAATGGAAAACCAAATTGATCCCATGAAATTTCTATGCTAATTTTCAGTCTGACATCTCTGGCCCATCTAACCATCTAGTACCCATGTTGGCACAATGTGTCATGGTTGCTTGGGAATTGGCCCTGGACAATTTGGCCCAAGATTTTTGAAATATAGAATATTCCTAACTTGAAAAAAATATATATATTTTCATTATCAAAAAAAATATTTTCGTTATGTAAAATATATACTCGTTATGAAATATAAATTTTTTATTATAAGACTTTCTTTAAACTATTATATTTTTCTGTTCAAAAATAGGCCATGTAACCAAAAATTTCCAGATACAGCAAAACTACTCTATAATGAACTCCTGTGTAGTGAATGAGATAAATGTATCCAACCGAGAATAAGAAAAAAGGGATTATAGAAGAAAAACAAAAAAACATAAGAATATAGGTGTTTTAGAAGAAGAAACTGACCTTTTCTGTTTGCTGGGCGCACGAACAATAATCGAAATAAAATAATAAATTATAATGGCATCATACTTACTAACTTCTGATTTTTAATGACCTCTGCTTGATGAGAATGACCTCTGCTTGATGAGAACAGTAACCGGTAAGATGCACATTCGACCAGTTTGTGATCCATATGCATGGCTCGATTTATTTCCGGCTCGCACTGGTCCACCAAGAGAAGTCCTCCTGTCGAAGTAAAAGCTCTTAAAATTATCTAGTTCATGCGTAGAAGTTTCACCTGTATCCCTAGATTTCGTATAACTTCGCATTAGGTTAGTCTTTGTCCCCTCCATATCTTCTCCTCCGTTCCATATGTGCTTATTTTGGTTCATGCCAAAGCTATTATCTTTCTTATCCCATCGACGATAAGTTGGGTTTTCTATATGCAGGAGAATATTATGCTTCCCTCCACATTTTCCACATCTTTCTTCAGTTTTACATTCAGAAATTATATGGCCCTTCTCAAGGCAACCAAAGCAGCACTCATTTGATCTCAGGATTCTCACCCTTTTGTCATGTGGATATTTGTGGAATGATGTACACTTACGGAGGTCGTGTGACCCACCACAATTTACGCACTCCTCTTTTTCTTGTAAGGTACCAACTAGCACCTTTCTTGGATGTACCGTTTTTATCGATGGGCTAATTCTTTTCATAACAGCCTTACCATAGAAGGGATTATTGGCTACACTAGCTTCACTCTCTACGAATTTAAGGAGCTCTTTGAACCCAGCTGGTCTACTGGTACTGCTATGCATCTCCGTCGCGATCCTACTCCACCTCTCTTGCATGGTATATGGTAGCTTTGAGATTATCTGTCTGATAGTGTTAGGGTTCTCCAATTCATTAGTGCTGTATGGAATTTGAGACACGGCATTTGAAGTCATCATCAACACTATAGAAAACTGATCCAATGCACCAGGGTCATCCCTTGGTATATCTTGGAAGTTCAAGACACGCTGGATGTGTGCTGCTCCGATCCGCTCTGATGATCCATACCGCTTCTGGAGAAGCTTCCACGCTTGTCTATATCCCTCCCTGTCATTCATATACAGACAGCTTTCGACTAACTCTTTGGGAGTTGCTTCAGTGTACTGATAAAGATAGTGAAGTTTCTCTCTATCTGTTAGATTAAAGGAGCCTACTGCACTCTCAAATACGGTTTTAAAGAGAACAAACCTTTCTATTTGACCTTTGAAGACTTCTATCTCTCTTTTAGGTAGCATCACCCTATCAGTAAATTTAATTAATTCTTTAAGCACATGGGCTTCACTAACATGTTGATGTGGACTAGGAGGAATTTCATTCACTGCATCATTTATATTCAGAACCCTTTCTTTCTGAGGCCGCAGTTGATCTGTAACTTCTTTTTGCACGTTACTATTTTCGGTTTGTAACATATTAAACACGTCACCTGTACCAGCATTAGCTACCCAAATGTTAACCCCATCATCGGCACATTCTTCGTTAAGTGGGTCCTCTCCTCCCTCTCGAGGGCTCTCCATGCTTCCTCCTCGGCTTCAATTTCTGTTTCCGTGACTTCTAATTCCAATAGTCTTTTCTCTTGTTCCCTTTCCATAATTTCCCTTCTTTTATCCCGTGATGCCTTCATCTTTGAGTAATTCATAGCTGCTATTCTGCGCCTCTCTGAGGTAGACGCTGAGGAGCGAAGGGAACTCCTGCTAGATGACGACGATGCAACTGATTTTGTGCGATGTACCTTAATAAGAGGTTCACGTGAAGCATCATTCCTCACATGGTGACCTCCAGGATTAGTGACTTTTAAGCGAGGGCTAACGACAGTTACTACCGTCTCGACATGCTCCTTGTTCAAGGTAATATCGGATGAGGTGGTTCCTCTGATCCTTTAGGATCGGATAATTCCTGCAGAGAAGATGCAGAGCCTTCACCATGCTCTGGGCTTAGCACAGGATCAGCAGGTTCTTCCGGAGAAGAGGCAGGGTCTTCCTCAATTGCATTCATCATTGCCACAACCACGTAATCATATGTAGTTTGGTTATCATTGAAGTAGGACTCCAACCTCTGTCTCAGTTCAGCCTTAGTACCACTGCTCTTTAATTTCAGGAATTTTAGAATGGACTTCAGCTCAGCCACGTTGCAGCCTTCCATCCTCCCACTCCCGCTATAGATTGTGAATTTTGATGTGCGATCTTTTGAGTTATGTTTAAGGGAGTCCGGGGAAGTGATATGCGTGTGATGGTGGTACAGACGATTCTGAAATTTATTTAAAAAAACCTATATAAGTACATTGAATAAAATATAACTCTAAAATACAATTAGCAAAGATACAAAAAATTTACCACAAAAACATTATACTTCATGTATCCTCCACTAAACTCACCACAATGTATAGTTATCCGGATAAAATAAGAACACGCATCAGTCACAGCATATATGAATAGATATTCATCAATCCACAATTACGAAACTACAAGTTCATCAGTACACAAAGGTATAGAAATGATAATTCACCAATTCACAAAGGTAAGCAAATGCTAATCCACCTGTAATTCAACATGAAAATTAAGGCAACTCCACATTATCGCTAACAAATAGTCAAGACGCTATCTTTCAAGGAGCGCACTAGATTTGATCATGGATAACTCCCACAACCAGGTTAGTTCAGCACCCAAGCATAACCAAAATAAATTGAATCAAACACCAATAAATCTTAAGACACGAAGGAGCTAAAAACTTTAAGTGCAAAGGAGCTAAAACTTCAAGTGCAAAGGAGCTAAAATCTTTAAATGAGATGCTCAAATATAAGGAAGAATCAACGAATAGAAAACAAAGTTACACAAAATAATTCACACAACATATACTAAAACTTTTCACAATCTTCTTGTTTTTTAAAAGGGCCAAACACATCAACTAACTGCCACAATATACACTGCTAGTAAATACTGAAACATTAACAGGGTTTTGAGTGAAAAAAGATTTTCACGCCGAGCAGCTTACAGAATAAGGCTATCACCTGCTGAGGAGCATATAATTTATATACGGCCATTTGGACGGAACACTGGGACTTAACTTTGTCAGACGATGTACACTACACATTGCATCCATATGACATGATTCAAGTTAATACGACGTATTTAAACTCTTCAAAGATTTCCATTGCCCATTATTATGAGATTAGCATCCAAATGTTAAAGGTATTCTCAACTCTAAATAAAAAAAATCTAGAATTGCTTCAAATTTGTAGAGCTAAGGTTATATAAGATATATCAATTAACAAAAAAGATATCGATCAAGTAATCTGTTCATAATTAATTATATTAGAAATATTCACATTCAACTTTCCCTCTTTCTAAGATTCAATAGAAGAACAAGGCTGCATTTCAACTTATCACTTATTATCGTAAATTTAATGGTAATTAGGTATTTGGGTTAACTTTTAGGTACCTAATGTTTTTTTAGGGTAATGGTATTCAGATAGTGGTATAAGTAGCAATTTATAATATTTCGTAAAGCTTTATTATAGTTTTGAATTTTTCAAGATTTAATGGATCTCTTTTCTTCGCATGAAATTCTGAGGTTAGAAGTGAAATCAGAAGAATAACTTAAATTACATTTTATGATAGAAATGTAGAACCGAATTTGAAATGGCTTGTAGTTTTGTAATCAGTAACCTTAGCTCTAATAATTAGAGGTATAAAAAAAACAGAGTGGAGGGGACCTTTAAGGGGCATATATAAATCCCTTATCAGGTTAATCAATCTAATTACAGCACTTATATGAATTGAGATTTAAAAAAAAAAAGGAAAGCATATTTTAGAAAATATTAAGAAAATTTCAGGAAATAAAAGAATATATGTAAATAAAGCATATTTTTCAAGAAAATATAAAACATACTTCAAAGATATAATTGTCAAAACCCTAGTAATAACAGAGTAATATCTGGTAGCCGTTTTATTTTCCCATAGATTCTCACAGATCATTATAAATATTACCACGAAATTTCCCTCACGTATCAATAATACTTTTGGAGGCAAGTAAACGCAAAACAATTGTAAGTAAATTTGTTTTTAAGTAACACTTCTTAACTGTATCTGCTGACATAATTTTTTCTGGGCTCAATTAACTAGGGGCACAATTGTCTGGAGCCCAATTGTCGTGTTAATAAATGTCCGGGGCCTAATTGTTGTGGGCCCAAATGTCGGTCCACGAAGATAAACATATGAGAGGTAAATATAAATGAAAAAACCCTTTCAATTCTTACCTAGAACATTCTGATAGATTATCCTGGGTTTAAACTGAACTCATTCACATAAATGAGTACCTATTTTAACATTATATGTCTCAGCCGATGCATCAGACTTCATTAATCTTTTTTTACATCTAAGATATCAAAAGCCATAAGGGTAAGAAAAATGAAATAAAGTAAGCGACAATCAATGTTTTTGTGTATTCGCCAAGATATTCACCAAATTTGAGATATTCATTTCCTCCAAAAGCAGCGCGTTTATTTCTTGCCTCAAATGACTATATACTGTAAGTAACTTCCTCATATTTGAAATGAACTCTAAATTAGTTCAATGGGTTCACAAAAAGACCAAGGTCGGTGTAGTGTATCCTTGACGTTGCTTTACACTATAAAATATTGAGGTCTGTATGCCAATGAACTGTTAAGGAGTTAACACTAGCATAAAGTCGTTGGGAAAATAAATACACAATTTATTGACTCTTCACACTCGATTACTTTTCGTCCATGGCCTCAAAGTCGGAATATTTAATGACGTAATTACAGTTGAAAATACTCGCTATCTTTATTCTATTAGTCTGAAATTTCTCTGTTGAGTTTAGTGATTGTTATTCAATTGAGCTGGTATTGATGTGTCTGGGATAATATTAAAGTGTTATCGGTTGGATTCTTTGTGAGTTTTACTTTGTTTTACAGTTTAAGAACTTGCTACCGAGCTGACATCAAAACACACGCATGCTTTTTCTTAGGTCTGAAAATTAGAAAACTCGGAAGTAAAATTGGTATTGTAGAGTGTTGAAATGAAGATCTTCAAAAACATATGGAAACAAAAATATAGGTTATAAAGTTTGATTGTGCTTATAGTTTACTTAAAAAGATGAGAATCATTAGTTGCATTGATTGAAATAATAAACAATTGATTGGAGGGGACAGTGAAATCTATTTCAAGATATTTCGTTTTTTTTTTCAAACAGCAAATTTTACTTTCTAAATTTATTTCATATAAAAATATTTATTTGTGATTAGGAAGAGTGTGTATTATTATATTGCAAAATAGTATTATAATGATAATAAGGAATTAATATTGCAAAAACAATACCAATCAACTTTTTTTTCAATCTCACTTCTTACCTTTGGAAATGGAAAAAAAATCTAATTTTAAATGTTTGCTTTGCTCCATTTCTTCAAACAATAAAGATTCCCAAATCAATTCCAGGAATGGGAATATATCTCGTGTTTAGATTTATTTGGACAGATTGAAATAACGCTCGAGTGGATCAAGTGTTAGAGTTCCTTTTTCTCACCCAGTTGAATATTCATTGAACTTCAATCGACCGATAAACAAACTAAAACAACAAACACTATAACTAAAGCTTGCGATGAACCGATATACATATATTTTACATATATTACATATATACATATATTTTACATATTTTACATATATTACATATATACATATATTACATATATACATATATACATATATACATATATACATATATACATATATACATATATACATATATACATATATACATATATACATATATTACATATATACATATATTTTACATATTTTACATATATAACATATGTACATGTATTTTACATATTTTACATATATAACATACGTTTTACATATATTACATACGTTTTACATATATTACATATATTTTACATATTTTACCCACAAATTACAACAGTATGCGACATCTTACAAGCAATAACAATTAGAATAATTTCATTGCAAAAAAACATGATCAGCCAACGTTGGTGTAACAAAGCTATAATTGAATAGAATATGTATAATTAAATTTTACTTTAATTTAATATGATTTTGGTCACTTCTTTGAGTTCACAAGTTTATTTTCTGATTGCATAATAGAAAAGAAATTGAAATATAGAGTCTGATGAAAACAAACAATCTAGCTGTACTTTTCATGGCCAGACTTTGAGTGTTGAGGAAAACCAAGGAACTCTTTCAACTTGATTGTCTTCATAAACTTTCTACTGATAGAAAGAGAAAGAAATCTTGAAGTTGTATACAATTACATATTTTGGAATGAAATTCATATCTACAAATATATATATTAATTGATAATAATTCAGTTCTATTTTATCTGGATATTTACTTCTTTTTTCAAACTAATTAGAACTCTTATACCTCTTATACTCTAATGTTTCGCAAACTAACTAATTTAGAAACGCGAAGAATTATAATTATATTAAAAAATCAATAAAAATAATGTGGAATACTACAAAAAACATTCCATCCATTTCTAACTTTTTGGCAGTCTTGTTTCAAATGGTTCATAAAAAGTATATAACCTATTACTCATTTATTACCCACATTGCTGCTACATAAATATACATTATACATATTGGATATTAATAGTTACACTTAATTAAAGGGACTGTGTCTAAAATGAAAATAACATTATTAATTAATGTACAAATTTGAAATTTTCATCTTCAAGGTTAATGTATCTATTCTAATGAAGTATTTTTTATTTAGGATTTTTCCCAATTCTTCCTGTTTCACCCTCTACCCCCAAAATTCTCCCCATTAGAAGGGTACTTTCAAAATTCATCAACTCATACAATTTTTGTGCTGGATACATAGGGTTAGTTTCATCTTGTTCAAAATTTAGTTGTCTACAAAGTTACAGAGCTATTTTTTCCAATTTCGTCTGAGAAAAATTGTAAAAGAGTTTTTCTAATATTTTTTCAAAAACATTGATTTTTTTCCATTTATCTCATTATACCTCCTCACACATTGAGAAATTTAAAAAACTTGTCTGCAACATTGTTAGCAATTTATTTATGAAGAAAATGAAACAAACCCCCATGTCTCTAACTCAAAAACTGTAGGAGTTGATGCCTTTTGAAGTCGAAAAAATGAACTTTTCATGAGAACCAATTTACTGATTTTTTTTCTGGAAAAAATTGTATAAATTCTGGTTCCATAAATAAGCGTCGAGACTCTTGTTTGGGTGTTGTGTCTTCCTTTTGAAGCATTTAGTCAATTAATAATTTGATGTGATTCAAATAAACCCCCAATACCTGTGCTGACAGGTCTTTTGACAGACCTGACAGGTATAATTTACAATACTGTCCATTTGCTTTTGAAGCACTTCTAGATTACTTTCAGCTCTAATATTTTAACACGATATACGGGAGACTATAAGACATCATTTTATGAAAAAAAATCGATTTTTTCAGATATGAGGGAGACCGTCCCCTTAATAAAAGTGAGCTATTTTCATTATATTGTAAAACTAATAATTAAAAGTCTAATATCAGTTGAAAATTGTGCCAATGTATGAACTGCAACACAGCAACTCACAATGCTTGACTAACCAGAATGCAGAAGGTTATATTTTAAGCGATTTTATTCATTTAATTATTTGCCATCTTGTTATTCGCATAACTCAAAAAGTCTTTTACCAAATTGCTTGGAATTTAGTGGAAGGATTGGTCAATATCCAGGACCCAACTTGTGAAATTTTGGAAACGATTCGGTCAAAGGTCAAGGTCATTTTTAACACAATAAAAAAAAAATGTAAGCTAAATTGCCAGGAATTTGATGGGACGATTGGCCATTATCCAGGAATCAGTTTATTAAATTTTAGGAGTGATCAGGTAAAAAGGTCAAGTTCCTCTACATCTTGAATAGCATTCAACCAAATTGCCTGGGATTTGATGGAATTATTACTCAATAACCAGGAACCATCTGGTTAGATTTTAGGAGTGAACATGTAAAGGTCAAGGTCATTTATAACTCAAGACAAATTATTGAATGATCAAGGCAATATGCGGAGACGAAAACATGCGCTCAATGAGTACACGTCATCTGATTTGAACATGTTTCACTTGTTTGAACATGTTCAATGTTCTTTATCGGTACTTAGTGTAATACTACCAAACATTGTATTTATATGCTGTGAATGTTAGCAAAATGTTACTTTGCTACATAACAATGTTACTTTGCTACATAACAATGTTACTTTGCTACATAACAATGTTACTTTGCTACATAACAATGTTACTTTGCTACATAACAATGTTACTTTGCTACATAACAATGTTACTTTGCTACATAACAATGTTACTTTGCTACATAACAATGTTACTTTGCTACATAACAATGTTACTTTGCTACATAACAATGTAACTTTGCTACATAACAATGTAACTTTGCTACATAACAATGTAACTTTGCTACATAACAATGTAACTTTGCTACATAACAATGTAACTTTGCTACATAACAATGTAACTTTGCTACATAACAATGTAACTTTGCTACATAACAATGTAACTTTGCTACATAACAATGTAACTTTGCTACATAACAATGTTACTTTGCTACATAACAATGTTACTTTGCTACATAACAATGTTACTTTGCTACATAACAATGTTACTTTGCTACATAACAATGTTACTTTGCTACATAACAATGTTACTTTGCTACATAACAATGTTACTTTGCTACATAACAATGTTACTTTGCTACATAACAATGTTACTTTGCTACATAACAATGTTACTTTGCTACATAACAATGTTACTTTGCTACATAACAATGTTACTTTGCTACATAACAATGTTACTTTGCTACATAACAATGTTACTTTGCTACATAACAATGTTACTTTGCTACATAACAATGTTACTTTGCTACATAACAATGTTACTTTGCTACATAACAATGTTACTTTGCTACATAACAATGTTACTTTGCTACATAACAATGTTACTTTGCTACATAACAATGTTACTTTGCTACATAACAATGTTACTTTGCTACATAACAATGTTACTTTGCTACATAACAATGTTACTTTGCTACATAACAATGTTACTTTGCTACATAACAATGTTACTTTGCTACATAACAATGTTACTTTGCTACATAACAATGTTACTTTGCTACATAACAATGTTACTTTGCTACATAACAATGTTACTTTGCTACATAACAATGTTACTTTGCTACATAACAATGTTACTTTGCTACATAACAATGTTACTTTGCTACATAACAATGTTACTTTGCTACATAACAATGTTACTTTACTACATAACAATGTTACTTTACTACATAACAATGTTACTTTGCTACATAACAATGTTACTTTGCTACATAACAATGTTACTTTGCTACATAACAATGTTACTTTGCTACATAACAATGTTACTTTGCTACATAACAATGTTACTTTGCTACATAACAATGTTACTTTGCTACATAACAATGTTACTTTGCTACATAACAATGTTACTTTGCTACATAACAATGTTACTTTGCTACATAACAATGTTACTTTGCTACATAACAATGTTACTTTGCTACATAACAATGTTACTTTGCTACATAACAATGTTACTTTGCTACATAACAATGTTACTTTGCTACATAACAATGTTACTTTGCTACATAACAATGTTACTTTGCTACATAACAATGTTACTTTGCTACATAACAATGTTACTTTGCTACATAACAATGTTACTTTGCTACATAACAATGTTACTTTGCTACATAACAATGTTACTTTGCTACATAACGATGTTACTTTGCTACATAACAATGTAACTTTGCTACATAACAATGTAACTTTGCTACATAACAATGTAACTTTGCTACATAACAATGTAACTTTGCTACATAACAATGTTACTTTGCTACATAACAATGTAACTTTGCTACATAACAATGTAACTTTGCTACATAACAATGTTACTTTGCTACATAACAATGTTACTTTGCTACATAACAATGTTACTTTGCTACATAACAATGTTACTTTGCTACATAACAATGTTACTTTGCTACATAACAATGTTACTTTGCTACATAACAATGTTACTTTGCTACATAACAATGTTACTTTGCTACATAACAATGTTACTTTGCTACATAACAATGTTACTTTGCTACATAACAATGTTACTTTGCTACATAACAATGTTACTTTGCTACATAACAATGTTACTTTGCTACATAACAATGTTACTTTGCTACATAACAATGTTACTTTGCTACATAACAATGTTATTTTGCTACATAACAATGTTATTTTGCTACATAACAATGTTACTTTGCTAAATAACAATGTTACTTTGCTACATAACAATGTTACTTTGCTACATAACAATGTTACTTTGCTACATAACAATGTTACTTTGCTACATAACAATGTTACTTTGCTACATAACAATGTTACTTTGCTACATAACTGTGTTACTTTGCTACATAACTGTGTTACTTTGCTACATAACTGTGTTACTTTGCTACATAACTGTGTTACTTTGCTACATAACTGTGTTACTTTGCTATATAACAATGTTACTTTGCTATATAACAATGTTACTTTGCTACATAACAATGTTACTTTGCTACATAACAATGTTACTTTGCTACATAACAATGTTACTTTGCTACATAACAATGTTACTTTGCTACATAACAATGTTACTTTGCTACATAACAATGTTACTTTGCTACATAACAATGTTACTTTGCTACATAACAATGTTATTTTGCTAAATAACAATGTTACTTTGCTAAATAACAATGTTACTTTGCTAAATAACAATGTTACTTTGCTAAATAACAATGTTACTTTGCTAAATAACAATGTTACTTTGCTACATAACAATGTTACTTTGCTAAATAACAATGTTACTTTGCTACATAACAATGTTACTTTGCAACATAACAATGTTACTTTGCTACATAACAATGTTATTTTGCTACATAACAATGTTATTTTGCTACATAACTGTGTTACTTTGCTACATAACTGTGTTACTTTGCTACATAACTGTGTTACTTTGCTACATAACTGTGTTACTTTGCTACATAACAATGTTACTTTGCTACATAACAATGTTACTTTGCTACATAACAATGTTACTTTGCTACATAACAATGTTACTTTGCTACATAACAATGTTACTTTGCTACATAACAATGTTACTTTGCTACATAACAGTGTTACTTTGCTACATAACAGTGTTACTTTGCTACATAACAGTGTTACTTTGCTACATAACAGTGTTACTTTGCTACATAACAGTGTTACTTTGCTACATAACAGTGTTACTTTGCTACATAACTGTGTTACTTTGCTACATAACTGTGTTACTTTGCTACATAACTGTGTTACTTTGCTACATAACTGTGTTACTTTGCTACATAACTGTGTTACTTTGCTACATAACTGTGTTACTTTGCTACATAACTGTGTTACTTTGCTACATAACTGTGTTACTTTGCTACATAACTGTGTTACTTTGCTACATAACTGTGTTACTTTGCTACATAACTGTGTTACTTTGCTACATAACTGTGTTACTTTGCTACATAACTGTGTTACTTTGCTACATAACTGTGTTACTTTGCTACATAACTGTGTTACTTTGCTACATAACTGTGTTACTTTGCTACATAACTGTGTTACTTTGCTACATAACTGTGTTACTTTGCTACATAACTGTGTTACTTTGCTACATAACTGTGTTACTTTGCTACATATCTGTGTTACTTTGCTACATATCTGTGTTACTTTGCTACATATCTGTGTTACTTTGCTACATATCTGTGTTACTTTGCTACATATCTGTGTTACTTTGCTACATATCTGTGTTACTTTGCTACATATCTGTGTTACTTTGCTACATAACTGTGTTACTTTGCTACATAACTGTGTTACTTTGCTACATAACTGTGTTACTTTGCTACATAACTGTGTTACTTTGCTACATAACTGTGTTACTTTGCTACATAACTGTGTTACTTTGCTACATAACTGTGTTACTTTGCTACATAACTGTGTTACTTTGCTACATAACTGTGTTACTTTGCTACATAACTGTGTTACTTTGCTACATAACAATGTTACTTTGCTACATAACAATGTTACTTTGCTACATAACAATGTTACTTTGCTACATAACAATGTTACTTTGCTACATAACTGTGTTACTTTGCTACATAACTGTGTTACTTTGCTACATAACTGTGTTACTTTGCTACATAACAATGTTACTTTGCTACATAACAATGTTACTTTGCTACATAACAATGTTACTTTGCTACATAACAATGTTACTTTGCTACATAACAATGTTACTTTGCTACATAACAATGTTACTTTGCTAAATAACAATGTTACACCAATTCTCTTTACTTTGTTACTTGAGAGAAATTTACAGCAAATTATGAATAGTCAATTTTTTTTTGTCAATATTGAAAATTTTGCTTCATTTATGAAATACTTTGAAATAGAACAAATTATCATAGTAATATTATGAATTCAGAAGGTAAAGAACTCGATGTCTCTCACACCTCACTTACATTCAAAAAAATGTCTCCATTATTTCTAAAGAATGTCCCGGTACCGACTGGAGATTTATTTCATTTCCATTAATTTCATTGGAAAGACTTTCCTCCTGAGTACTTGGAGAAAAAGAATGCTACCCTAGAGACAGGCGGCAAAAAGTTAGACTGTCCGGTCAGTGAACTGCCAGGTAGAACCTACCGGTCAGTGAACTGCCAGGTAGAACCTACCGGTCAGTGAACTGCCATGTAGAACCTACCGGTCAGTGAACTATCATGTAGAACCTACCGGTCAGTGAACTGCCAGGTAGAACCTAATGGTCAGTGAACTGACATGTAGAACCTACCGGTCAGTGAACTGCCATGTAGAACCTACCGGTCAGTGAACTGCCATGTAGAACCTACCGGTCAGTGAACTGCCAGGTAGAACCTAATGGTCAGTGACCCTATCATTTACCTGTTGGTGTGGTACATGTAATCATGTACCTACAGGTGAGGTACATACATACGTTTAACCTACATCTAAATTGACTGCATTCAGAATAATAAAATAATTAATGTAATATTTAAATTATATCATATTAGTAATTTTCTTACTATTTTTATTGGGTTACTTTAATGTGTATAATAGTTTTAGATATTGATTGGTAAAGTTAAGAAATTAGTGCAATGGGACTCGTGTAGATGTTTGTATGTAATATTTTGTATATTCTAGTTCTTTTCTAGAAAGCATGTCAAAATAAACACAGCGACTAGATGCAACTTATCAAAGTAAATGAACATCAATTCTCTGAAACCGGATAGAGAAGTACCAACAGATTAATCACAGGCAATGATAAATATTCCGTGACACTCTGCAAACATACCAATCTTGTTTACAACTGTTCAATATTTAATGTGTCTGGCTATGGATAATTAATTATTTCCTGATAGCATCAAGAACATAATATTCTAATGGAAAGGTTTGGCACACGTCATACGATGTGAAAAGGCATCTTCATCTTAAAAGAATATTATTGGCATTTTCGTTAACATTTAGAAATCATGATAACAGTTTAATCTGATATCAGTTTTTTTATCTGTGACGGTTAATGTAGTTGGGCAATGTGCATTAAGTCAATGATATGAATATCTATGATTATTTCTTATTTAAATAAGAAATTTTGCTAGTTGCAATACTTGTAGAGACATTTTACATCTGGTCAGGGAACACAACGATAAATTTGGAAGACTTAGAAATAATAGAAAAATGGAAAACTGTGATTTGTAAATCTGCATCATATGCAGTGACTCTTTTCTCTGATAGTACATCATCACAGTGTCTCTTTTCTCTGATAGTACATCATCACAGTGACTCTTTTCTCTGATAGTACATCATCACAGTGACTCTTTTCTCTGATAGTACATCATCACAGTGACTCTTTTCACTGACAGTACATCATCACAGTGACTCTTTTCTCTGACAGTACATCATCACAGTGACTCTTTTCTCTGACAGTACATCATCACAGTGACTCTTTTCTCTGACAGTACATCATCACAGTGACTCTTTTCTCTGATAGTACATCATCACAGTGACTCTTTTCTCTGATAGTACATCATCACAGTGACTCTTTTCTCTGATAGTACATCATCACAGTGACTCTTTTCTCTGATAGTACATCATCACAGTGACTCTTTTCTCTGATAGTACATCATCACAGTGACTCTTTTCTCCGTACAATATATTATGTGATATATAATAATGAGTATCAAAAATATGGACCAGTTAACAAACTCATCATTTTTACTTTGTTTGAATAAAGACTTTTTATACTCAGGTATGATTTCTTTTCCAGAAAGTTGCAAATTATATGCATAATTATTCACACATTCTCTATGATATTCAAATAGTAAGACGGTACTAACAATAATGTCTTACCAAATAAATTTTATTATCATGTCAAATTATATCCACTGTCTTTTTCTGTTTTTCAAACACCGCATCTACAACCAGATGCATAAATATATGAAACATAATAAAATAAATAACTTGCTAACACATTTCCGTGACTAATTTTAATATTTAATTTAAACAAAATCGAATTATTTCTCTTACGAAGTCCATTAAAATATGAATCAAATAATTATTTACTATTGTTTTACATATTCTATTGTGATTCTTTCTTTGAAAAAAGTTACACATGAAGATGTTGTTGTGGCAACGATAGGTATTTATTCAATAAATTTCATCCCGGCGGAATAAACATATTCCATCCACCTAATCTCAACAAATTGGGAAACAAGTAATAACTACCATAAACAAATATAACAAACAAACGAAAGAACTTTATATAAAAAATCAACGGCAACATTATTAACGCATTTACATCTTACTATATCTACCCAAGAAATTTTAGTCTTAAATGAAAAGAAAATCAAATTTTACAAAAAACTATATACTATTGGGAGATAGTATACAAAAAAATGGATTTGATTAGAAAAATAATACAACTAATTAATATTATTATTATTTTAGTAGGGGTTTAACGTCTGCTTCGGAACCAAAGGCCATATCGCTGACGTCAAAAGGAAATTAAATACAAGGGACTGGAAGAAGCAGTCAGAGAGGAAAGTGGCTCCATGAGCAAAGTCACTTACCACCGTCGGTGACAAGCTCATGGATGCAGAAAAGCTACTCCGTGAATGCAGTCACTTACCAAGGAATGTGACGAAACGGGACACAAGCACCGGTGGCTGCACTCACGGATGGAAGGGGAAAATGAAGAGGTGATAGTAAATGAAGCCTACGATCCTACCTAACACAAAATCTAAGACCTCGTAGTTGAAGAGCATAACCCTAGCGCTATCCTCTAAAACTGCAAATAGCGTTAAAAAAATGATAAACATGGTAAAAATGGAAAAAGACAATCCATAATCCAAATTACAACAGTTCGGGGCCCAAGGGACGCCACCCCCCTTCTCTTCCATTCACCACAGACAGCTTCAGGATAAAGCCCCTGGGGGCCAACTAATTAATAAACATAACTTTTAGTTAGTTCTGAACAGAAGAATTGCGAAAAAAAAAATATGCATAAGGCCAACTAAATCATATGAAAATAAACTCAAAAAAAATAGTAGACAAAATTAATATGGACAGGCAAAAATAAAGGGATAATTAGGTACAGTCAATTTAGTTAGTCTTGGTCAGTCGTTCGGTCAAAAATAGAAATAAGAAAAAATATAATTAACGAAATAAATAAATAATAATAATAAATAATAAATAATAAACTTCATGCATTGATAGTTTTACCTACAGGAAAGCTGGGACTCGAATACAGGGTTACAGTAGGTAAGGTTGGTAGGCAGGTACAACCAAATTCACGTTAGGTAGACAAGGAATTATCCAATTCACGTTAAGTAGACAAGGAATTATCCAATTCACGTTAGGTAGTCAAGGAATTATCCAATTCACGTTAGGTAGTCAAGGAATTATCCAATTCACGTTAGGTAGTCAAGGAATTATCCAATTCACGTTAGGTACACAAGGAATTATCCAATTCACGATAGGTACACAAGGAATTATCCAATTCACGTTAGGTAGACAAGGAATTATCCAATTCACGTTAGGTAGACAAGGAATTATCCAATTCACGTTAGGTAGACAAGGAATCGTCCAATCACGTTAGGTAGACAAGGAATTATCCAATTCACGCTAGGTAGACAAGGAATCGTCCAATCACGTTAGGTATAGACAGGAATCATCCAATCACGTTAGGTAGACAGGAATCATCCAATCACGTTAGGTATAGACAGGAATCATCCAATCACGTTAGGTATAGACAAGAATCATCCAATCACGTTAGGTATAGACAAGAATCATCCAATCACGTTAGGTATAGACAAGAATCATCCAATTACGTTAGGTAGACAGGAATCATCCAATCACATTAGGTAGACAGGAATCATCCAATCACATTAGGTAGACAGGAATCATCCAATCACGTTAGGTAGACAGGAATCATCCAATCACGTTAGGTAGACAGGAATCATCCATTCACGTTAGGTAGACAGGAATTATCCAATTCACAGGGGCAGTGATACCAATCACGGAGGGGGCAAATGCGGTCAATCACAGGGAGCAAATGCGGTCAATCACAGGGGGCAAATGCGGTCAATCACAGGGGGCAAATGCGGTCAATCACAGGGGGCAAATGCGGTCAATCACAGGGGGCAAATGCGGTCAATCACAGGGGGCAAATGCGGTCAATCACAGGGGGCAAATGCGGTCAATCACAGGGGGCAAATGCGGTCAATCACAGGGGGAAAATGCGGTCAATCACAGGGGGAAAATGCGGTCAATCACAGGGGGAAAATGCGGTCAATCACAAGGGGGCAAATGCGGTCAATCACAGGGGTGGTAAGCAAAGTCACTTACCACCGTCGGTGACAAGCTCATGGATGCAGAAAAGCTACTCCGTGAATGCAGTCACTTACCAAGGAATGTGACGAAACGGGACACAAGCACCGGTGGCTGCACTCACGGATGGAAGGGGAAAATGAAGAGGTGATAGTAAATGAAGCCTACGATCCTACCTAACACAAAATCTAAGACCTCGTAGTTGAAGAGCATAACCCTAGCGCTATCCTCTAAAACTGCAAATAGCGTTAAAAAAATGATAAACATGGTAAAAATGGAAAAAGACAATCCATAATCCAAATTACAACAGTTCGGGGCCCAAGGGACGCCACCCCCCTTCTCTTCCATTCACCACAGACAGCTTCAGGATAAAGCCCCTGGGGGCCAACTAATTAATAAACATAACTTTTAGTTAGTTCTGAACAGAAGAATTGCGAAAAAAAAAATATGCATAAGGCCAACTAAATCATATGAAAATAAACTCAAAAAAAATAGTAGACAAAATTAATATGGACAGGCAAAAATAAAGGGATAATTAGGTACAGTCAATTTAGTTAGTCTTGGTCAGTCGTTCGGTCAAAAATAGAAATAAGAAAAAATATAATTAACGAAATAAATAAATAATAATAATAAATAATAAATAATAAACTTCATGCATTGATAGTTTTACCTACAGGAAAGCTGGGACTCGAATACAGGGTTACAGTAGGTAAGGTTGGTAGGCAGGTACAACCAAATTCACGTTAGGTAGACAAGGAATTATCCAATTCACGTTAAGTAGACAAGGAATTATCCAATTCACGTTAGGTAGTCAAGGAATTATCCAATTCACGTTAGGTAGTCAAGGAATTATCCAATTCACGTTAGGTAGTCAAGGAATTATCCAATTCACGTTAGGTACACAAGGAATTATCCAATTCACGATAGGTACACAAGGAATTATCCAATTCACGTTAGGTAGACAAGGAATTATCCAATTCACGTTAGGTAGACAAGGAATTATCCAATTCACGTTAGGTAGACAAGGAATCGTCCAATCACGTTAGGTAGACAAGGAATTATCCAATTCACGCTAGGTAGACAAGGAATCGTCCAATCACGTTAGGTATAGACAGGAATCATCCAATCACGTTAGGTAGACAGGAATCATCCAATCACGTTAGGTATAGACAGGAATCATCCAATCACGTTAGGTATAGACAAGAATCATCCAATCACGTTAGGTATAGACAAGAATCATCCAATCACGTTAGGTATAGACAAGAATCATCCAATTACGTTAGGTAGACAGGAATCATCCAATCACATTAGGTAGACAGGAATCATCCAATCACATTAGGTAGACAGGAATCATCCAATCACGTTAGGTAGACAGGAATCATCCAATCACGTTAGGTAGACAGGAATCATCCATTCACGTTAGGTAGACAGGAATTATCCAATTCACAGGGGCAGTGATACCAATCACGGAGGGGGCAAATGCGGTCAATCACAGGGAGCAAATGCGGTCAATCACAGGGGGCAAATGCGGTCAATCACAGGGGGCAAATGCGGTCAATCACAGGGGGCAAATGCGGTCAATCACAGGGGGCAAATGCGGTCAATCACAGGGGGCAAATGCGGTCAATCACAGGGGGCAAATGCGGTCAATCACAGGGGGCAAATGCGGTCAATCACAGGGGGAAAATGCGGTCAATCACAGGGGGAAAATGCGGTCAATCACAGGGGGAAAATGCGGTCAATCACAGGGGGAAAATGCGGTCAATCACAGGGGGGAAATGCGGTCAATCACAGGGGGCAAATGCGGTCAATCACAGGGGGCAAATGCGGTCAATCACAGGGGGCAAATGCGGTCAATCACAGGGGGCAAATGCGGTCAATCACAGGGGGAAAATGCGGTCAATCACAGGGGGAAAATGCGGTCAATCACAGGGGGAAAATGCGGTCAATCACAGGGGGAAAATGCGGTCAATCTCAGGGGGGAAATGCGGTCAATCTCAGGGGGTAAATGCGGTCAATCACAGGGGGTAAATGCGGTCAATCACAGGGGGTAAATGCGGTCAATCACAGGGGGCAAATGCGGTCAATCACAGGGGACAAATGCGGTCAATCACAGGAGGCAAATGCGGCAAATCACAAATCGTGAAGAGGAAAACTGAGGAAAACAGAAGTGTAAAGCCTATCCACACTCCAAGTCTTGATTTTGAACGAGGAGCTGGCAAAGAAACAAAAAACTAATGATGATTTTATGGAAAGATAAAATATAGAATAATCCGAAAAATGACTAGTTTCCAAAATAAAAAATCCCACATCAAAATCAAACTTACATTGTTGCTTCCAATATCTCTACAACAAGTTTGTAGCACAACAAAAACAATGTCAATAGTTGATCCGTGGATCACTTTCCACTAGCAACAATGATCAACTTAAATTTCATAATTTTTATTTACCAAGTAAACATTAACTGCAATGAAAAGAAATACTTAATATAAAAAGATTTAAACTTCTACCGCACTTTCACAGAACACCAACACACATTACTTGTTACTACACAATACTCCATGATAATTCAAACTGTAATAATATAAGGTGACGAAAAATTTGACATGAGAAAACGAAAGACAGAATGTTTCTACAACTTGTGTCACCTGGTAAGGGTTTCAGTTTTTGATTAAAAGTTTAGGGGACGAATTGTCACACCAAGAATAAATAAAATACCAATTTTTATTAATACAAAAATACCGATTATAACAATGTAAAAGAGCTTAATATTTTTATTAAAAATAAGAAATAAAGTGATAGCGACCTCTTTATCCAACAACATATGTAGAGTACGTATATATTATAATATTTATTGCATACTCAATGACATATATAGTATTTCTGCAACATAATTTATGCAATTAACTATTAAATTTATTAATGTCAAACGTAATTATGATAACTGATAAATATTGCAATAATTATATTACACAGATTGTACCAAATATGATTTCAGGTAGTTAATACAATATGATAAAAGATATTCATATCTCACCTATACGGCAACAAAGTGAAACGTATTAACTCCCTATTTTGTAAGATTTTACGCATTTTATTTACCTTCAGAAATATGATTCCATAGGGTAAAACTTAAATGTTTCACTATTTTAACATCTAAGTCTATCGATGTTATGGCGACTACCTGTTCATATCCTCTAGTTACTTCAAATAATTTACACATGTTCATTTCACGTTACATTTATTAAAGTATCAGTACCTTCCGAACTCCGTAATCCTGTCGTGTTTTGTACCACATAAGTAAGTGATTATGTAGGTCATTTACATTCCTTATTTACAATTGCTAACTCTATGCAACTGCAGGGTAACAGAATTATTGAATAATAATAATATATTCAAAGACAGTGTGACAACATCTGCAACCTATATTCATCTTACGGATATACTAAGGATAAATATTTTCCTTTATTTATCTCATATACTTCTCCGCATTATTATTGTAATTAGAAGAATAGCTCTGGAACACCTGAAGAAAGGTGCCTACCAATCGCTGAGAAAGTAGCCACACGAGCAAAGGAAAAAAGTACACCAAAGTGTAGAGCTCATTCCAATAGGCAATGTCACCACTTGATTGTTCTTCATATCGTGATTTCCCTCGTTTAGAAACTGAGGAACACCATTCTGTCACGCACTCTACACGGAAATAACCCTCCTCGTGACTCTTGTACAGACACTGTGTGCACTGTGCTCTGTGCACTCTCTCTCTCTCTCTCTCTCTCTCTCTCTCTCTCTCTCACTCACTACAGGGGCATCCTCAAGAGAGTAACAAATACCCTCTCATTTATCTAATTAGTTGGTGAACCAATTTCATTGAAAAAAAATGTCTTGATTCTCTATTTAAAAATAATTTCAAACCAAACAGTCTAACCAAATTAAAATGGAGTTAAAGCATAAATAATAGAAATGAAATAACAAATAATAGAAGAAAAAAAAACAGTTATAAAACCGAAAGCCAAATATATCCTAATATTCATAAACCAAATAATATCATAGTTCCATTAATGCATCCTATTATATACATAATATCATTGATGGAATTAATGAAAAGAGTTAACTGAATTGGTAGAAAATAATAGTCGATGAGAAAAAGGGTAAAGCTTTACATATGTGAGTGAAGGTATTAATGTAAGATAAAGGCTATTGAGCTTCAGCAAGCGATGGTGAGTAATGGATTTGTATCAGGGTTTCCAAACCTTTCTCTTACCACGTACCTACCCCTTAGTCATTTCGATATATTACTACGTACCCCTAAAGTTGTAAAACAAGTAAATAACAGAATTCCATTAAATTTTTCTTCTCCCTTTGTGTATTATAACAATGCATTTAGCTTTGGCCTCCAAAATAATGAGGCATGGTACATATCCGTGCCAAACTAGGCCATGTGCAATACCCCTTCGATAGACTCTATTCTATACATTTTATCGTGACTGATATAATAAGGTGTGTAGCAATACACAATAAATAACATGAAATTAATACTCACAGAAATATTGTACATTTATATTGATATGTAGGAGAAAACAGGATTATATACTGTACCCCCTGAGAGAGGCAAATGCACATCAAGTTGCAATAGCCTGAACTATTTTGAAGGGAAAGATAAAAAGTGGAAACACTTCACATTTTGCAATCTGAAATTTTTTTTTATTTAAATTATTTAATGTTTAATTTAAATAGCTCTTTTCTTCAGATATTAAAAGTAAATCGGTTATAAGCTTATAAAAACGGCAGACCTCCCTCAGAACTTTCAAAGAAACCTAATTGTTAGTGCTTGGTGTGACAAGAGTTACTGTCTCAAAAGTAAAGACATTATTGGAAAGAGATTGAAAAACGTCTTTGGCAAAGCACAGGTCTAATGATCTAATGATCACCTGCAGAAACCAGTTTCAACAAACACTGTCTAATCCTCTATGAGTCTATATTTTAAGTGGTAGATAGATCCTTTACCCTATGTGTGGTATGATTATATAAGGTATAATCATAATAATGTGTGGTATGATTATATAAGGTATAATGTGTGGTATGATTATATAAGGTATAATGTGTGGTATGATTATAAGGGAAATTCCCAAACTGTTAGGTAGTTCCTTTACCCTAATTGCCTTCACTTCCTAATGTTTTAATAATGTAACTCATAGAGCAGATTGATGGCTGAACTAAATCGAAATTCCTGAGAGTGATGGTGCAGTTACTGACAATGACGTATTTTCAATTTGACGATAGGATATTTTCTGTCAGAAGAAACACTGTGTCAAATATAACTATATAATATATCAAACAATTGGTAGAAAGAAACTATTCTATGGGTAAAAGCTAATCATTGCAATGAATTTGAAATTCTATAAAAGTTCATTTAAACTTATTGTTTTTTTTTTATAAAATTCATTTACTGATTTGATTTTCAGTATATTTGCCATTATGGAAAGATTGTTATTATTACCTTATTCTCATTTGAATCAAATGACTCGGTTTGTGACAATATACGCGTTTAAAATCATAAATCCTGAAAATAGTATAGACAGATTGAATTAGAGACTATTTAATGGTTCTAACCAGCGGTATGTAGTATTCGATACCATTTCATTTCGTTTCGTCTATGATATTCTGAAGATCTATGATTTTAAACGCATATTGTCACACCCCTACTAATGACTCTCCCATAGAGTCATTCAGCTGTTAAAGATTATGTAAAAATTAATTAATTAGTAGAAGTTTAACGTCTGTTTCAGAACCAAAGGCCAGAACCAAAGGAGGATGTTGCCAATATTGCCCCCTTAACACTGAAGTCTTTATTCTTTTCTCTTGTTTATACTAATGTTGTGTAAGCTCTTCCAGTGTGGGGCAATGTTGGTAAGACTGTTTTGGATGAAATCCTGAGTGTGTTCGTTCGGGGAGTAAAAACTTTGCCATGTCCTGTAGATGTTGATCCTTTTATTCATCATAAAATAATTAATTTTGACGATTCTGTTAAATATTTTTCATTGTTGCAGCTGCACAGAATTTTAAATGAACATAGTAGCACATATTTCTTAAATCAAATTAATTTAAATCAGGCAAAACATAATTACCATACTAGATATCAAATAGACAATAAGTAAATTCATCCAATTTTTAGAAAATCAAAATGTCAGCAATCTTTTATTTTTAGAACTATTCATGATTGGAATAATTTACCAATCGAATTTAGGGATATAGAATCATACAACATTTTTAAAAGAAAGTTGAAGAATTACTTCCTCACTTAAACCACACTTATATATATAAAGCTGTGAATGTAGTAGTACTTTGTAATTAATTTTATTAATGTATTTTTTCTTTAGTTAAGAATTTTTTTTTGTAGATTTTAAATAAAGTTCGTTTTACCTCCATTGTTAAATAAAATAAAAGTCTGACTATATATATTTCCCGAATGGCCTGAAGAGGCCACCTTTATGGGCTTGAAAACATGTACATATATAAAACTTACTAATTTATATTGAATATATTTATTTTAACTAGTTGCTTATTGATGTATGTTTTATTGTTTGTGTTTGTGTGTTTTCAATAAAGATTTATTTATTTATTATTATTATCGCTGACTTAAAAAAAATATAAATACAAGAGACTGAAAAACGCTCAGGCGGTAAATTTCATGGCGGAAAATTTTGCAATGGATGATTACTCCAGCGGTAAATTCAACTAGAAAAAAATTCCACTACCACAAAACTCAAAAGCTACCAATGAATGTAACGAAAGGGACACAAGCACCGATGGCTGCACTCATGGATAGAAGAGGAAGATGAAGAGGGATAGTAAAATAAGCCTAACTTTATAATGGAAGAGCATAACATTAGCGCTATCATCTATAACTGCAAGTAGCGTTTAAATAATGACAAACCTGGTAAAAAATTAAGAAGCCAATTTATAACCCAAATTACAACAGTTTGGAGCCCAAGAGACTACTCACCTTTCTGGTACCATTCACCACAGAATAGAAGCCCTGGGGACTATTGAGTAGTGATAGATCATGAAGCCTTACTCTACACAATGTGCAAAAACATTTTGACTAATAAAATTAAATGCTCATAACTAACTAATGCGAACTATCAAGCAAAGTTTATTTTGAAAGATATGCTATATTTAAATTTAAAAATTCATGCGATCAGAGAAAGCGCTTTGTAATTATAATGAGAGCTATTAAAATAATTATAATGGGGTCATATCGACCCCGTCCTAATTATGATAACTACAGAATACTTTTACTTACTAATATTTTACATTTTACTAATATATCTGCTCCGCGCAATTCACTGAGTTTCACACTCGGGGACCGTACCTGTTTTTTTGAAAACATTTTTTCTAACGAAGCTACGGTTCTGAAGTTTGATATCCTATTATAAAATTGAATTCTCTATCGTTTTTGTTCGTGGCATTTTTTTCGATTAGACCCATAGGAAACGAATTATTCGAATTTCAAACCATTTAAAAAATAGCCTAAGACTTCTACAATTTTGAGGCTACGGCATTGTGTTTTTTGCATTCGATTCTTGACGGAATTCTCTACAACGCTGAAGAGCGGGTTTTTTGACTTTCAAGTTGGTTTTCGAAATATCCATTTTTTCGTAAAAAAAAAATAATAATATTCCGATAATCAAAAACACCGCTCTTCAGTGTTGTAGAGAATTTATTAAAGAATCGAATGGAAAAAAAATTACTAAATTACCAAAATTTGTAATTTTTCAGAAGTGCCAGAAATGTGCGTTCAAAGTTGCTGTGTTTGGTAGCTACTCTGACACGTGGCATCCCTCTCGTATAAGATATAGGGGATAATTGAAGCGGAGTGTAGCCAATTGTGGTCTGAGTAGCACGAACTATATCAGATATAGCGAGATAATTTATTATTACGAATTATCAGTGGCTGATAGGTAGTTTTTAGAGAGTGTGTAGAGCGCATAGCGCCGCCCCAACCCTCTCAACGCACCCCTCCATTTCTCTCTCGTCCCAGTGGGTTATAGTGAAACTAGAGCTCTGATAATTCACAAAAACAACTAAAAGGGTATTAGGTAGCTATTTACGAAATAAAAAAATGATAAAATTATGAGATTTTTCCAAGTACGGTCTACTTATTCTTAAGAGTGCGCTGCGCGTTTTGCCGAGAGTTGCGTCAATAACTTTACTTTATTTATTTCAAAATAATTTCCATTTATTTCTTGACATGTTAGTTGAGTTTTACAAAATAATCTTCATATATATTTATATATAAGTTAGGATTATTTTGAAACTCTCAACATAAATGGCCATACTGTAGTTTGTTTTATCCGCTAGTTTGTCGTACTGCACACTTCATAATTTTTTTTTTTTTTTTTTTTTTTTTAAAAAAGGCCCCCTGCCAGAAGAAGCAAACCTTCTTTAAATAATTAAAAAAAAGCTATTATCTTTATTAAGACAATGAACATTAAAAAATGAAAGATAAGCTTCTCTGCTCTACGACCATGGCTCCGACCATCGCCAATGGTAGTGGCCTCCAACCGACTGTGAGGTGCCTATAGCAGGTCACAGGGCAACACCCAAACTGCGGTCATCATACTTCTCCTTGACTGACGTCAGGATACTGAAAGCATTGCCCCTCTGTACTGCCATAATTGTTTAATGATCTGGCAGATGGTCGCGGGGGGTTGGTGGTAGGCCCTCCGTTATATATATTAGTATTTGATTTCAAAAACATAAAAAATGAAGGTATTAGCGCACGCTAGGCATTGGGGGTTAAAATTGCTTTTAATATTTTCAATGAAAACATAAGTTTTCTTAAAGTTCACAAACCTTCAGTAATAGATAGGAAATAAATAACTCAAAAAGTATTAGTTTCTACAAAAAAATTCTATGATTTTCGGATTTCTTGGACAAAACTACGTAGGACCAAGCAGAAAAAATTAGAAACGCCGAGAGAATGTCAGACGAGTTTTTTCAACACGACGCTTTAGAAGCGTTGAAAACGTTCGTCTGACATGGCCCTTATAGACCCTGCCCAATACCGGATCTAAATCGAAATCAGAATAACCTGATAAAATGACCAAAAATAGAATAAAAATAAAATATGTTTTCTAATCATTTCTTTACTTAATATTTTTCGCAAATTTCCAGTTGAATTTAAAATCGCATGATATGAGGTGAAAATGAGCTTATCTTTAATTTGTTTTTGTCTGTTGTACTTATTTTTTCCCTCGGAACTTCTACTTCATCCATCAGAATATTGTTTTATAAATAATTCAAATAATTGACACATGAATTATACAATGATCCTAGAAAACAATTTTTAGTCTAGGAAGACTTCACAATACAAAGTCTAAGGATTCTTTTTCGAGCGAGGATGTGTAACAAAAATCCTCGAGGTTTGAACAGTTCTTTTACAGTGTCGAGGTTTCAAAACACTATCATATTTCAGAGAGATATTCTATTACTCTCCCTTAGAATAGGTATTTCTTTCACTTCAGAAGAATACATAGCCACTCTCTGCTGTATAATAGCTACACACCTCACCAGATTATTGGGATTTTTAAAGTCGCTAACTGATGCCAAATTATGGGGCGAATCAATAAGGTGAGTCGGTAGCGTCTTTGTTGCATGATGTCCTAGCGTGGGTGTAAGCAATTCCTGTGAAATAAAATGGTTAGTCATAAGCTATTGGCTGGTGCCTCTGTCCTGTGAGCTACAAACACACAAAGACTGAGAGAAACATTGCAATGAGTAATATAATTCTACTTTATAACAGCCATCTGAATTATTGTAGTGGATATGTGGAAAGGTTTACAATTTAATAATTTACGAAGAGTAAGGGGAAAGTGGGAGGTAAGAGAGGCCCCGAAAAGTGAATATTTTTTTATTAAGGTGCTAAATCAGACTCGTAATGCCAATTCCCTATAGCTAGTATAAATTTTTCAATAGTTATAATTAGGGATGTGACATTGTTCATATTGCATATATGCAGTCTTCTGCATATATTTCAAGAGCATATAATATGCCCGTGTGCATCTATGCTAACCGAAAAATATGCACTTCTTGGTCAATTTTTAGCATGTAAATGTCTAATCTATGCCGTTTTCTTCTGGACCCCTGCATAGAAAACGATTTTAACTGTGGACCCAAGTAAATTTTATCAAACGAATTATTCAAATTTAAAAAGTTTGTAGGTGGAATATTGAAACTACAAATGTATTAATAAATAATATGACACTTGGTGTTTAGTAAATACTAGTAGTAATTGATAAATAAATGAATACCTAGGTACAATAATTTTAGAGAGTTGTACTACTAAAAAATATCAAAACTTATATCACGTATATATGCATATAATTTATTTAAATAATTAAACACGAAACAGTTTAAATTCACCATTTAATAACTTAGTGTCGCTGCTTATAGCTGGGGATCCTTTAAGTTTAAAGGGAACCGCTGGTCTAACAAGATGGTTTATGATTTTCGACAGAGCTGGGCGCGCGAACCTTTTTTTAGGTTCCGAATCCGAACCCGAATCTTCGTCGTTTTGGGTTCCGAACCTCCGTATAGCGAACCCAATTTGAAAAGTTTGGTCCTAACATTTGTTCCGAACCAAACATTTATTCCGAACATTTGTATGCTAACCTCGGATTTTTTTAGGTATATATAATATTTTATATCTAAAAAAATGAAAGTGAACTGCAGTCTACACTTTTATATTCGGCCTTATATTACTTCCAAGGCTATTAGGGCAACATATATAAAAAAAAGTTTTTTTCAACAAGATACTGATTATTTACTATTAAATATTATTATAAACCGTAAAGAGTTTGACTGTCAGAAACAACGAGAAGGTTTGTCTCTATGTTTCTTTTTTACAAAACTACGTTACTGTATTTTTATAAGTTGTTAGTATATGTACTAAACTAATGTGTACCAAATTTCAAGTAAAATTATTGAATATATAAGGAGAAGTAAATACATTGGTATAGGTATTCAAGAGATTGGCAACTGAGTGAGCTGAACTGTGATTGGATGGAGTGTGAACTAATCACAGCTCGCGCATTTGTCTCTACTACATAAAAACGTGGACACATTCTTGCGTATTGGGTAACCAATCTGTATTTCTACGTTGCCACACGTCACTAAAGTACAATTAATTCCATAATTTATGTGATTTATGCTGATTTACGCCGATACGTAAATATTTAACTTTTGAATTCAAAAATATAGTTGGTATTTATGTAGGAACAAAGTCAAGAAAGGCCAGTAAATTTAAACAAATGACATGAAATATATAAGGTAATTTAAAAAAGATGTGCCTACAAAACATACGTCAAATTCATTTGGGTTAATATAATAAGTTTATAATAATAATTATACTGTGATTTCACATGACTACATTATAGAGGAGTTGCACTGGTAGAACTGCTGTTTCACGTACATGTCCGTATGTGTAGCGGTATATGTTCAGAACGTAAAATAATTAAATGAACAAGTCAGTTTTCCCCGGGTACGGAGGTTCGGACTTGCGAAAAAGACGTTCCGAACACTGAAGTCCGAACCGTTTTTGAAGAGGTTCCGAATCCGAATGTCCGAACCCATTTTCCAGTCCGAACCGGTTCGCGAATAAAGGTTCGCGAACATTCGTGCGGAACGCCCACCTCTGATTTTCGAGTCATGACTAAAGTAATAAACGGAATGTGATATATGAATGTTGGATAGTTTAGAACTTTAGAAGACTATATTTGGCTGAAAAGAAACATTTGCTCCTCTTCTTTCTTGTGAGGTAGAACGGGTGTTTTCCCAGTACAGAAATACATTAGCAGATAATAGGAGATTCACTGTTGGAAACCTGAAATACCATTTAACAATAAAGTCCAATTCCACTGTTTGAAATTGAATGTGTATGTTTGAAATTGACTTACTATTAAAAAAGTCTAAATTTGAAACAGCTTTGTTAATTTTCTTTTCTAACATTAAACATTTCACAGTAAAAATAAAAACTTGAGATTACACCTTCGATTTATTGTAAGTTCCATTCAAACCACCAAAGTACAATTACATTCAAAACACAGCTTGGTTTAATTGATTAATTCCGTAATTAACTTTGGGCATGAAATATGCACACTATAGTGAATAATTTCTGGCATATGATATGCATATTTCCAATATGCATTTTGGTTCTGCATATATGCACATTGTTTTTTTGCATATTATATGCAGAAATAGGCATATAATATGCTGCATATCGCGTCAAAAATTATGCATATTTTATGCTGCATATTGTCACATTCCTAGTTATAATGATATCGAAATTGCTGTCATTCTTACTTACTCCAATTTTAGTGAAATTTGATAGCAGTGATTTAGAAGTTAAAACTTTACTTTAAAGGTCCCCTCCAAGCAAATTTTTTTATTACTTAAATCAACGAGGCTGATGTTTCTTATCATTTTACTGCAAACCGCATTAAATTTGATAGCATTTTTTAAATTTTATATGCTTTTAAAGATTTTAAAATCAAAATTCTACAAAACCTACTTTACTTACGACTTTCTAATTTTCAGTCTGAAAACGAAGAATGTACACCATTTGTTTTGATTGTCAACTAAGTATTTGGTTTAATAAATCTATTTATTATTCGTTTAAAGGTTTAAATTTGGATAAACTTATTATAGAAACGTTTATATACTTTTAGACACAATTAATATCTTAAAAGAATTCCAAAAACGCGTTGTTTGTTTAAAAATCTAAATTTGAAATCAAAACAAAGATTCGCTCAATTGTTACTCACAGAGTAATAAAAAAATGTAAAGCAAATAATAAAATATATACTGAACCGAATTGTATGCGGTTTGCGGAATAATGATCGTAGACCTTAGTTCTATAATATTATGTAATAAACTCATTTTTTTCCCGGAGCCTGGAGAGGACCTTTCAGTAGTTTTTTCCCAGTAAACTATTCATATGAGAACAGAAAAGCTCCCCAATCACCTCTACCGATAGACGAGAAAAAATGATATCATTGTAAAAAGATCTAATGCACTGAAATGCAAGTATGGTCATCTGTCTGTTTTTCTATACTAATATCAGTGCCAAATAATAGCTTTGTAGTTCGAAGGTATGACATGGGAGTTTCTTTACAGTAATGCCACAGAGCGTTCATTACCTAATGACTTGTGAGGTGGGACATCTGAAGCGAGACACACGCACAGACAGTCACAACCCTGAAGATAATCTCTGACGCAATGCACATTATGTACTTTGGCACTAAAATCTTCTATTAATTTCAACAGAGTAGGAAATATTAAGAGCAGAGTGTATAGTGTATTTGGCTGGGAAAATTACATTACCGAGTCTATGTATAGGGCATTTAGTTGACAAATTACCTTCTATTTTGATTAGAGTGACGAGAATAAAGTAAAAAGGTTAACCTTGACTACCTTGACACTGAAATGTCGTTAGTAGAGAGAAAATAAAACAACAGAAAATAGACATTTAATCATTAGGTAATTCTACAAAAATAGAAGAATATAAAATGTGAAGACTTTAAAAGCGTATCATTAATTAGTTTGAGGCATTTAATTATTCATGTTGCATTTGACAATGATTGATAAACTTTAATAATTTGGGGTGAAGTAACAACTAATGGATATAAAAAGTCATTTTCAGACATGAAAGAAATTAACTGAAATATATTGAAATTCATACCAATGACATTTCTACAAGCTACATTCTACACATTTATATCTTAGATATTACAATTACAGATTCGTAAGTACAAAGCTAAAGTAAACGGAATGAAAATTATTATCACCAATTGGACGATAGGGATTATAATCGAAAATTAAAAAAGAATATCAATATACCACGATAAATGTTTCGATTAAAATCAAATCATAATATATCATAAATTTAAAAGACTCATAGTCTGCCGATGGATAAAACCCGACGCTACTGTCTGAAACTCTGATATTTTAAGATAAAATATATTAATATTTAGCTAATTAACAATAAGAGACGATAATTTTGAGACTGGGAAGGACGGATTTGTTATCTATGTTATCTTAGAGGTAAATATCACAGAGATATGAAGGCACTTGGAGAAAAGTTCAGCACATTAATACCTAATGCTGCCCGAACTTAAATAAAAGAAAAGAATAATAACAAGTGAAAATAACTAAAGTAACTTATAAAAATTAAAACTTAACTAGATATAAGAAAAAAAAAAGGAGTATTAAAAATTTGTCCTAAATCAACTAAATTGAACAGCTTTGAAGCATTTTTAAATATCACAAATTACTTCTACATCAACAACTTCTCTTTGAAATAGTAACTAGTTACTTATTTCAACGTCTGCTTCAGAATCAAAGGCCATGCTGATGTCAAAAAAGAAATTAAATACAAGGAACACTAAAAGCAGTCAGAGAGAAAAGTGGCTCCATGACAAAGTCACCTACCACCAGTCTGTGACAATGCTCATGGATTCAAAGAAGCTACTCCGTGAATGCAGTCACTCACGTATTCGACTAAAAAGGGACACAAACACCGGTTGTCATACTCACGGATGGAAGAGGAAAATGAAGAGGTGATAGTACAGGAAGCCTACATAACATAAAACCTAAGCCCGTTAAAACTGAAAGTGGCACAAAAACGAAAAACAAAAGAAAATTGATAATATAAATCATAACAGTTCCATCTTGTAGGATAGTTAAATGCAATTCAAAATTCATTATGGAAGCTGAGGGCAGCGTCTACCATTTTGCTAGTAGCAAAGAGTGTGCTCTGATTTAGCAGTTCTTGCAGAGTGAGTTTATTGTCCTTATCAGCATCAGCAGCAGCGAACAAAGAGACGGCCTCCACGCGACTGTGGTGAGGGTGACGGGGATCCATGAATTTCTGCGAGATAAGAGAAAAGTCTTTCTAAAGGTAGTAATACACAGTCATTAAGTATAACCACAGTACAGAGAACATATAGTATCCCAGAGCTATAGGGGGGATATTACGCGTGTCCCGGTAGGCTGTGACGTCACATGTCAACAATGGTGCGTACGTTTGTACGTACAGTACAAACACAAAAGATGGCTGCAACACACCCAACTTTTGTTAAATAACGTTTTCGGTGATATTTTTTTTTAATTCCACATTACCGCATGCTATTATCCAATCTTTATAGTCATACGGAAGAAAATTAAAAAATGACTGTTGATGAAATTGTTACTGGTCTTTTTACACCCAACATAGAAACAAATTTTTAGTCTTGAAGAAGACGATTTATTCAAGATAATTAGATCATTAGTCAGATCGGTCGCGTTGGCCGCCATCTTAATTCTCTATTCCACGTGACCCACAGCAATTCTGTTTACTATGACGTGACCTCTTGTTTACATACATGACGTCACAGCCTACCCAGGATAAATTTGAATAATACATGTAACTGGGGTACTATACTATTCTGTTTACTATGGTATAACCCTACCTTCTACTTTAATAATTTTGAAAATTATTTGAATGTTGTTGACTCCTGCAAACCCTGACCTTCTTCTCCAGATAGGAAAGCACGGTATCGCTATTCTCCCTCTACTAGTTTGTTTCAACTCTACCATCTTCTATTGTAGCCTATCTAGTGAGTTAGTTCATTGTTAACATGTCACAGGTAGTTCATTGTATGTTCCATAGCGAAATGAAATAATGTAATTCAAGAAGTTCATGACTCTGTAGATCGTACCCTTGTAATTGCAGTATGAATCAAACAAACAATTGATTGGTATTGAATTCGTAGAATTGACCACCTTTTTGGTGATAGTTCTGAATATCTGTAGCCATCTTATAAATATTACAACTTTTCTGCTTCCATTAGACGCTAACTTTAATATATCAACAACCAGCTAATGGGGAAGAAACACCATCTAGCTGATGTTAGTATTCTCCATCAACCGTAACAAGGAAGTCCCCATTCCTTACTAGTTGCTATCTACTTTTCGAATGTTCCTAACTGGAAGGTCATAGACATTAGAGTCTAGACACACTCATTTCTAATAAAAAAATAGGAGACTACTTGCGAAATTTTAGCTGGTAGTTAGAGCTCAGTATCTTAGAACAAGGACGCGAACAAATACTCGATTTCTTAAGTGGTGTAGTGAAGGGAGCAGTAGCTACTTATATTTTTTTATCTATAACATTACATTTTTCTTATCAATCAGTTTTCGTGAACATCCTTACAGTAGCTATCGTAATCCAGAGGTAGAACAGTAATTCCACAAGGAGACCCTCCGTGAATTTGGTAAAAAAAATTTATTTATTTATACACTTAGTTCCTAAATATAAAATTGAATTCTCTATCGTTTATGTTCATGGCATTTTTTCGATTAGACGCATAGAAAAAAAGTTATTATAAATTCGAACGAATTTCAAACTGGTTTTCAAACATGAACCTCTAATACAGTTTAGAAGCTACAGCTTTGAAGTTTTTTTCATTCGCTTCCCCATACCATTCTCTACAAAACGGTTGGAAGCGGTTTTTGAATTTTGAATTTTTTTTCGAAAAATTCGATTTTCGTGAAAATATTAAAATTTTCAACAACAAAAAATTAAAATTTATATTTCGAAAAAAAAGATTCAAAATTCAATAATAGTTTCCAACCTTCTTGTAGAAAATAACCAGGAGCATCGAATGAAAAAACCCGCAAAGCTGTAGCTTCAAAACTGTATTAGAAGTTCATGTTTGAATACCAAAATATGTAGCTATTTTGAAGTGCATCAAAATGGTATTAATGCTACCGACCATGTTTTTTGGAAAAAAAAAAGCTACGTTTCTGAAACTTCGCACCAATATATAAAATTGAATTTCCTATTGTTTTTGTTCTTAGCCTTTTTTTTCGATTAGACCCATAGGAAACGAGTTATTCGAACTAACAGAGCGCTATAGCCACCCCTCTCCTCCCTTCTCGTAGGGGCATAGCGTCACACAGACACACTCTAGAGTTCTGATATTTTGTACAATCATTTATAAGGTTGTTAGGTCCCTATTAATGAAATAAAAAAACGAATGATACATTCGAGATTTCTTCACAGAGGGTCCCCTCAATTGAAGGCTTGTCACATTTCAGTAGAGAAATTAGCTACTCTCATAACCTGCCTTGGTAGAGTTACCATATCCTGTTAAGAGTATATTTCAGGGCACTCTTATTACCCTACAACACACAAATCCTTGGTGTCAATCTCAGGCGAGTCAGACTTGTCGGATTCATGTTGCTCAATTTTCTTATTACTATTATATAATGACTATTAAGTAGAAATAAGAAGTATTATGGATACCTAAATTAATAAAGTCACCTAACTAATTCACAAATAATAAAGCAAGTTCATTTAACTTAGCTATTTTGGGTTAATAACTTATTATTTTCTATGATTTTTCCTTTTTCTTTATCATTTGTGAATTAGTTAGGTGACTTTATTAATTTAGGTATCCATAATAGCTACTTCTTATTTCTACTTAATTTGTTTAAAATTAGTCAAAATTAGGATATTGATAATGAATATTGAATTATTCGAAAGCTCTAGAAAAATAAAAGGATGGAAACTTTTTTTGTCGTCTCACTCGCTCTTCATTTCATAAATTTACTAAGATTTCCAAGAAGGAAGCCAATTACTGAAATTATAATGACTATTATTATACATTTTGTACTGAGTGTCAACAAGCTTTCTGTAAAGAGTGGTTAAAAAAATTCACTGAATAGCTAGGTACAATAATCTGAATACTTATTTACAATCAATTATGTTTCAGAATTATGAGAGCGCCGTAATAAATACTGTTAAACATTTTTGGTTGTTATAATTAATAAACTAGTTTTACTATTATTATCTAAAAAAATATAAGAACATAATTTATTTTTATTGGACCACCGTGTATCAACAGTTTGTCATGCCAGCACTTCCAATGGAAACTGGTCCTGGATTTTTACCACGTGTTCCTTCTATCCGGTCAGTTGTTTTGTAAGTAAACCATCATTTATTTTGTATCTCTTTCGTACAGAGATTATCAACAACTAGCTAACTTCTTCCTTATACAAGGTAACTACCAACTGCAGTCTTCGCTGCGGTTACCATTCGGCGGAATTGTTTTCTTTAGCACAGTTGTGTAGACTTCACTCTGATACAAACCTAACACAGTGATTCAGTGGAGATTGCACTGAGGACCTTCATCACTTCACCATTCATTACCAAACCTTTCCGGAACCCGAAACAGATACTGGAGAGTCAATAACAGTTACCAATGCTCTCTTTAAGAGTAATCCTTCCTTTATTCACTAACGTATGTCAAGTGCATTGTTCTTACCAATACTTCACGCCGTTCCAGCTTTGCATCCCCATTCTCATCCATTTCTCGGAAATCTGCCTCACTCAATTCACCATCTTCAAGGTACTCTTCCATCGTCAGTGAGCCATCTTCGTCAGTGTCTGAAGAAGGAAAGCAGGTAAATAAATAACTTTGCTAGTCGACTAGCTATGCAGTATTCGAAAAATTACATAGCTATCAAATAATGAAACAGGTGGAAAATTAACAAATGGAAAATTTAGAAAATATCTAGTTAGTGCATTTTTTTTCAATTTAATCAATGCGGCAATATATTTTACTAGTTTTATAAATTCAAAGAAAAAGAATTTATATTGCTACTCAGTTTGTTTTGAATATCAGCTACCTAGTTACGAATAATATGTTTGATATCAAATATTAGAGTAAAGATAGCAAATAAGAATTTGGGCACATTAATACATCATATTGAATTAAATTCTATGTGAATTTCATATTAACAATCCTCTACATTAATTTATAAGATTAGCTATAGAACTTAACACATGAGAGCTGTATTGATCAAACCAATAATAGTCAATCATATTTCAACAACTGTTAATCCTAATATCATCAGCTAGATATTTCTTTTGGTGGCCGGAAATTTCAGTCTCAGAATTATAAATGACCTCAACATATATGACCGTTATGTAGTTTTCAGTATCTAATTCATAAGTTTTATTTATACCTGAGACCGAATTCACCGCGCAAATCTCATGTTAAATAAAAAGTCAAAATTACTAATGTTACGTATCATTTTACAGCAGTTAATGATGTTATCTGTTTTTAATAAAGAAACTATATACACATTTTAGTAATCATAAATTAATTTTTTTCCTATAATTGTTCTTTAATAACACCATCATAAACGGAGACCGAATTTTCCAAGATCGAAATTTCCTGGAACCATTTCTTATAGCTACGTTACGCTTTATTTTTTTTTATTTTCGTACGAGTGTTTTAGTGATTAATTTTAATTATTTTAAATATTTAGGTGCTACGACGAAACTAGCTACCTAAAACCTTAATGCGAAATTCAACATATTTACCTACCCTTAAAAATAGCGCGAGAGAATTTCCAAAAAGTGACGTGATAAGCCTAAGGTATATATAAGCTAGAGCACCATTCAGTTTTATTAGTGAGACTCTATGAGTCTAAATCAACATGAAGATACTTCAATATTTTGGTTAAGTAAAGAATATTTCATCTGAAAACTCTCTTTTGAGAAATTATCTATTTAAATCACTACCTACCGTATAAAAAATCTTTTACAATAACAAAAAAGTATGCTAGCATACAAGGAGAACCAGCAGTCAGCTACCAATAAACAGAATATAAACAAGCTATTATACATCTGGAGAAACTTCAGGAAAATAAATAAACAGAAAGTAAATTTGTAACCTACGGTAACTTTTTTTTCCCCTTGCTCACCTCTAACACTGATGAGTTCTTCAACTTTGGCTAGAATGGTAGCATGGCTACTCTCAGGGTGTTTGAAGGAGAGGAATTCATCCAGAGAGAGAGAGTCAGGGTCACTTCTGGCAGCATCTGTCCACAGCGCCTTGTCTCGCATGATACTCTCTGAAAAGAAGAGTACAGACTGTCATATGGCGAGATACTTACCTTTGAAATGAGGGAACAGTTGATCATAAATGAAGTGCAAATAGGACAACGGAACCATCTAACATTCATAAGTAAAGTCTATCGTCCAATAGATTCCTTCAAATTTTAATCTATATAGCTATACGAAATTGAACTTTAATAAACATGGTAGATAGATCATTTACTCAGTTTTAGCAGAGATAAGAAAGTAATATGAACTCGTCAAAATACAAGATTTATTAACCTAGCTAGCTATTAAAAATTTATTTCCAACCAGGCTTTAATAAAAATTATCCAATTGGACTAGTTGCATCAAAATCTAATGAATGAAAACAAGGTAAATGTAATTCTGACTAACAGCTTGAAGGGGAGCAGATGGATAGAGAACAAAAAATTAAAGATGCCAAGGATTCCCCAATAGAGGAATATCAAAGAGTTGAAGAACAAAATCTTTCTATCATTGATCATCAATCAAATCAGATGTTCACGATCATTTTAGACCAGGGGACACAGAAGGGTCGAAAGGAGATGGTTTTAATGCTAAGGATTAAGAAATGAGTCTTCTAGGGTAGAAATAATACTCCCAACTTCATACATGGTAGTTGCTGTCTGTTATATGCTATGTCGCGGTGAAGGTTGAGACTAAACTGTACGGCGTTAACAATGATAATCATTAAGTTGATTACGTCCATGGTATAAATCTGGAGATGATGTTAAATTGAGAAGTCTGTTCTTTTCAAATGATAGCTTGATTTGGGCAAAGGGTGTAGATGAGGCAGGGGAGGAGATGAGAGAGTTGAGACGGGTGGCTGGTAGATATGGAATAGAGATGGAAATTAAAAGAGTCGAGTTTTCTTGTTTAATGGCGAGAGGCAGATCGAAGAAATTGAGGGAATATTCAGGTAAAGGAGAGCGAATGGTTTAGGGAGACGAGAAAGAATGAATTGGGCAGGAATTAAGAAAGTAGAGTTAAATGTGATGTCGAAGGAGCAACTGTAGAAAAGAGTAGCAGAGGTGGGTGGTGCATGAGGAGTTGAGGGAGGAGGTGGAGAGTAGGTGCTGGGGAGTTTTTTTATGGTAGAGATGAGAACATGAAAAGGAGAGAGAGAGTGTTGCCAAGAGATGTGGAAGCGCAAGGAGGGCGAGATGAGGGAGGGAGTGAGTTGTGGGTTGTGAGAGGGAGATGTTGAAAAGATTAAAATTAATTTGAAACAGTTATGAGTGAGTGGGGGCGGAAAAGTTAAAAATTCTAATTATTAAATAATGATTTGATTTCAGTTGTTAAAGAGGGTGGACCTTTTTCAAAAGGAATCTATCAATTGGACACCGTGAGCTTGGGAGAACCGTGGTGACAATAAAATATCTCAACAAATTTTCCACCTAACATCATAAGTCTTGTTGCAGCTCACCCCATTAATGTCAACTACTTTAATGCAAAGTTATGCTAACGTATCAACAAGTTTATGTTAATAATTTAAATAATAAGGCATGTTAACAGCTAGTGTATAAAATTATTTCAACGTTTCTACAACAATACCTAAAGATATTTTTGTATTGTTACCGGGTCAAATATTCTGTACAGGGGTCGATGAGGTTTGGGGACCCCTGTTCTAGATCATCAAGGTTAACCTCAAGAGGTTAGATTATTTTTGCCTTAAATCTAAGGATTATTATTCTTATGAAGATAGTAAAGAAATAAATATATAGCTAGGGAATACTCTTCAAAAATTTTCATCAATAATATTGTTTTTTTAATTTTATTTAGAAAAAAACTTTTTCAATATACCAGACTGCAATTGAAACTAAATTTCTAGTGAGTGGGTTCAGTTTTGGTGAAGTATGTCCTAAATACATATGAAAGACATAAGCAAGATATATCCGAGCTACAAAAAAGGCTATAAAAGTAGAATGATAAACATATATCTTTCACTATAAAAAAAACACTGAAAATATATAGTAACACACCTTTTTCATTCCTTTTGAGTCCCTTAATGGTGGTAAGATGGGCAGCAATGAAATCAGAGTCGTACCCCTGCTGCTTGAGGTAGTGGCTTATATATTCATCCCAAGTAACCACACCTGAAACAAACCACAGAGTTAAGGAAAAAACAAACCACAGAGTTAACGAAGGAACAAACCACAGAGTTAACGAAGGAACAAACCAGAGTTAACGAAGGAACAAACCACAGAGTTAAGGAAGAAACAAACCACAGAGTTAAGGAAGAAACAAACCACAGAGTTAAGGAAGAAACAAACCACAGAGTTAAGGAAGAAACAAACCACAGAGTTAAGGAAGAAACAAACCACAGAGTTAAGGAAGAAACAAACCACAGAGTTAAGGAAGAAACAAACCACAGAGTTAATTAAGGAACAAACCACAGAGTTAAGGAAAAAACAAACCACAGAGTTAAGGAAGGAACAAACCACAGAGTTAAGGAAGAAACAAACCACAGAGTTAAGGAAGAAACAAACCACAGAGTTAAGGAAGAAACAAACCACAGAGTTAATTAAGGAACAAACCACAGAGTTAAGGAAGGAACAAACCACAGAGTTAAGGAAGAAACAAACCACAGAGTTAAGGAAGAAACAAACCACAGAGTTAAGGAAAAAACAAACCACAGAGTTAAGGAAAAAACAAACCACAGAGTTAAGGAAGAAACAAACCACAGAGTTAAGGAAGGAACAAACCACAGAGTTTAAGGAAGAAACAAACCACAGAGTTAAGGAAGAAACAAACCACAGAGTTAATTAAGGAACAAACCACAGAGTTAAGGAAGGAACAAACCACAGATTTAAAGAAGAAACAAACCACAGAGTTAAGGAAGGAACAAACCACAGATTTAAAGAAGAAACAAACCACAGAGTTAAGGAAAAAACAAACCACAGAGTTAAGGAAGAAACAAACCACAGAGTTAAGGGAGAAACAAACCACAGAGTTAAGGAAAAAACAAACCACAGAGTTAAGGAAGAAACAAACCACAGAGTTAAGGAAAAAACAAACCACAGAGTTAAGGAAAAAACAAACCACAGAGTTAAAGAAGAAACAAACCACAGAGTTAAGGAAGGAACAAACCACAGAGTTTAAGGAAGAAACAAACCACAGAGTTAAGGGAGAAACAAACCACAGAGTTAAGGAAGAAACAAACCACAGAGTTAAAGATGAAACAAACCACAGAGTTAAGGAAGAAACAAACCACAGAGTTAAGGAAGAAACAAACCACAGAGTTAAAGAAGAAACAAACCACAGAGTTAAGGAAGAAACAATCCATAGAGTTAAGGAAGAAACAAACTGAACATCTCATGCTAACATATTGGGGTGAGGTTGTTCAGTGGTGGAAACTCAAATCAGAGTCTCCATAAGCCCTACTTAAAATTGTAATGTAAACAGTAGCTAAAGTCTTTCGAACGACTGATTATACCAAAATAACAGATTCTGAAAATATCTTCGAAAAATCTATTAAATATGGTAAGACAGCAAAGCCTCACCATTTCTTGGGTTCTGGTCAATTGAAGTGAATATAAAGAAGTTGTCTCTGAGAGCTCTGGTAAGGTGGAGAGTCACTTGTTTCTTGATGCATTCCTCCGCTTCCTCCAAAGCTAAATAAGAGGAGTGATCTCTGTCACACCTAGAGGCATCACAGAAAGTTAGCATTATGCACAAAAAACAATTTCTTTGTAGCTAGAGCTAATTTTTAGAGTAATTAACTGAATTTTGGTATTGGTTTCGGGCCTTGTATTGAGAGTTATAACTGTTTGAATTTCAAGAGAATATATACTCACATTACAAAGGCATCAGTTAATATCTTGGTTTCTCCTTGATATTGTTGCTTTTCAAGGGCATGTTTATGTATTTCCTGTACTTTTGCATGAGCAAACTTCATTATTCTTCTCTCTGCATCTGAACTGCCTCCTGAGGACAAAATGATCACATGAAAGATAGTAAAGTTAATGAATTTTAATACAATATGAAATGAAAGATCAATTTATTTGAAAATTATAAAATACATACCAATTTTATTTCTTGCATCCCCAGATCTAAGTTGAATACCAAATCCTTGCTTGAACAAAAGCATTAAGGTCATGAAAAATGATAGCAGCAGTCCTATTAGTAGATAGCGGGTTCGAAACATTCTGTTAAAGAAAAAAATAATATGAGAGGTTTCTTCTGTTGAAATTTTAGTTAAATGTATTACACACTCGTTATATATTTAATGTTAACTTCCTGTTAGACTAGCTCAGCTATATTAAATTACCTATTGTTTCAATAACTATGTATTACTTTTAATGAGAAACGGACATAAGGTCTAAAGTCGATCACACTTCCGTCGAGGGTTAAATACCCTGTCTTGTTGGTTCTGAAATCAGTCTGTCTTGAACATTACTCAGTGAGAGATGAGTTCCACTCATCTCTCCATAGACTTCTAATTGTATAACATATTTACTCTTTAAATAAACTCTATGTCTTAACGTTGTTAACCCACTGATTTAACCTAATTCTAACAGGTTATGGGCCCAGTGAACGATAAGAGTTTATAAATCAAATTATGTTTAAACAAATTAAAAGTTTATAATAGTAATAAAAACGAAGTGCTGTGAAAAAAAGTGTTAACCTATATGAAACATATCACTTAAAACGCTTGCGTAAGCATATCGTGGTCACGCGCTAATGAGGTCAATTATAATGATTGCTCTAGCGAAAAATGCACTTGTGTTATAATATAATGATTTAGTATTTTTGCGGAAGAGGTGTCAAGAGAGGTCACAAATTACCTTTAAATCTGTGACCTTATCCTTTGGTAAACAGTCTTTCAACAAAAGGTTCTTGCGAACTAAGGCTGTGTTACTGTTCCAATTAAATATTAATAATTATATTCAGTGAAGTTATTCTTATGAATTAGAATAATTTTAAAACATCAAACTCAGTTAAACAGTAAATCAAGTTAACTGCTTTGGTTGTTTATTTTTGTTAAAGTATTGAATGATAGTAAATACTTATATTCAGTGAAGTTATTCTTATGAATTAGAATAATTTTAAAACATCAAACTCAGTTAAACAGTAAATCAAGTTAACTGCTTTGGTTGTTTATTTTTGTTAAAGTATTGAATGATAGTAAATACTTATATTCAGTGCAGTTATTCTTATGAATTAGAATAATGTTAAAACATCAATTCAGTTAAACTGTAAATCAAGTTAACTGCTTTGGTTGTTTATTTTTGTTAAAGTATTGAATGATAGTAAATACTTATATTCAGTGCAGTTATTCTTATGAATTAGAATAATGTTAAAACATCAATTCAGTTAAACAGTAAATCAATTTAACTGCTTTGGTTGTTTATGTTTGTTAAAGTATTGAATGATAGTAAATACTTTCAACAAAAGGCTCTTGCGAACTAAGAATTCTGTTTTTGTTTCAATTGAATATTAATAATTATATTCAGTTATTCTTATGAATTAGAATAATGTTAAAACATCAATTCAATTAAACAGTAAATCAAGTTAACTGCTTTGGTTGTTTATGTTTGTTAAAGTATTGAATGATAGTAAATACTTTCAACAAAAGGCTCTTGCGAACTAAGATTTCTGTTTTTGTTTCAATTGAATATTAATAATTATATTCAGTTATTCTTATGAATTAGAATAATGTTATAACATCAATTCAGTTAAACAGTAAACTGCTTTGGTTGTTTATGTTTGTTAAAGTATTGAATGATAGTAAATACTTTCAACAAAAGGTTCTTGCGAACTAAGACCTGTGTTACTGTTCCAATTAAATATTAATAATTATATTCAGTGCAGTTATTCTTATGAATTAGAATAATGTTAAAACATCAATTCAGTTAAACAGTAAATCAAGTTAACTGCTTTGGTTGTTTATGTTTGTTAAAGTATTGAATGATAGTAAATACTTATATTCAGTGCAGTTATTCTTATGAATTAGAATAATGTTAAAACATCAATTCAGTTAAACAGTAAATCAAGTTAACTGCTTTGGTTTTTTATTTTTGTTAAAGTATTGAATGATAGTAAATACTTATATTCAGTGCAGTTATTCTTATGAATTAGAATAATGTTAAAACATCAATTCAGTTAAACAGTAAATCAAGTTAACTGCTTTGGTTGTTTATGTTTGTTAAAGTATTGAATGATAGTAAATACTTATATTCAGTGCAGTTATTCTTATGAATTAGAATAATGTTAAAACATCAATTCAGTTAAACAGTAAATCAAGTTAACTGCTTTGGTTGTTTATGTTTGTTAAAGTATTGAATGATAGTAAATACTTATATTCAGTGCAGTTATTCTTATGAATTAGAATAATGTTAAAACATCAATTCAGTTAAACAGTAAATCAAGTTAACTGCTTTGGTTGTTTATGTTTGTTAAAGTATTGAATGACAGTAAATACTTTCAACAAAAGGCTCTTGCGAACTAAGACTTCTGTTTTGTTTCAATTGAATATTAATAATTATATTCAGTTATTCTTATGAATTAGAATAATGTTAAAACATCAATTCAGTTAAACAGTAAACTGCTTTGGTTGTTTATGTTTGTTAAAGTATTGAATGATAGTAAATACTTTCAACAAAAGGTGATTTGTCTTCTGTCATCACTGCCAGGGCCGTTTGAAGTGCTTGTCACTGCACTTGAAGCTCAGACAGACATCCCTAACTGGATTACCGTAGCTGACTCACTCCGGAGAGAAGCTGAAAAGTTGAGTATTCTTCTCAAACTAACAACTACTCATCCCAGAGCTACCCCAATCTGGATACACCCAGCAAGGAGGAGGATACGGCACTTGGAACAGTGGGGGGTACTATGGACAGCAGCAGAATTACTATGCACAGCAGCAACAGACACCGCCAACCCAAACCTCTTACGGCAACTGGGGACAACAGGCACCGGGCGATTGGAGTGCCGCAACCACTGGACAAGCTGCCGGTACTTGGAGTGGCTATGGACAACAAACCGGACAAACGCCCCAGCAAAGCTGGAGCAACTCCACATACTTGTGGTGGCTATGGGAACTACAACTACAAGAAGTAAAATAAGTAAAGACTTGTTTGTTTGTAAATAGCTACACAAGAAAGTGGTAGTGTTAAGTTGCTAAAAAGACTTAGTTTAACTGACATTTAACTTACGCCATATTGTAGTTCTATTCACAGTAAATGAATAACCTGATGTTAGTCTAGTGGTAGGTTTAGTTAACTTTCGCCTCTACGGTTCTTGCACCGGTGTACAACTTGCTTCAGCATTTGTGAAGTGAATTCTCAAATTAATTGAAATTAGTCTTTTGGATAGTAGTTAGATAGAATTTTTATTGCTTTTTAATGATCAGCAGATTAATCTTTGAATCGTAACAAAAACTACCGACACAGCATTTAATTATTATTTTAATTGATGACTCAGCATGTTTACTTAATAGAAGTACGCGGTCTATTAGGTGAGCATATGAATTGAATACAGATGAATTGATATTCATACTGTGAATATTTAGAAGTGAATATTTAGAAATAAATATTTTTTCATTTTGAAATACTAATTAGATTTTGATGATTAGAAAATTTTAAAGTTAAAATAAATTAGGAATTTGCAGGAATGAAATATTTTTAAATTAATATACATAAATGAAATGGTTATATTTATAACTAATTTGCAGTAAAATATTAAACGATCTTTCAATTTTTCTGAAGAAAGAATTTAATAGTAAATTTTATTCAATAAAATAATTAAAAAATAGAAATTCTATTTTTTAACGGAAGGATGTTAATTTTAATTGCATGATTATTAAGCAATGTTAATTTTTACAAATTAAATTGAAATAAAATAAGCAAGAATGTCACAATATGTTAAGTTCAGTTTTGATGTGTATTCATACTATTTTTTATGTTATATGTAAGTTTGAAATATTTTATATACATAGTATATTTTCTTTTTGGATTTCTGAAGACTCTAATTTATATCTAAATTCAGAAATAAAAAGAGGGGAAGAAAGGAATTATTTGAAATAGAATTAAACCTTTAATAAATGTTTAAAATTCTTGCAGTTATAGGTTTGATTTTTTATGTTACATGTAAGTTTGAAATATTTTATATACATAGTATATTTTCTTTTTGGATTTCTGAAGACTCTATTTTATATCGACATTCAGAAATAAAAAGAGGGGAAGAAAGGAATTATTTGAAATAGAATTAAACCATTAATAAATGTTTAAAATTCTTGCAGTTATGATTGTTCAATTTGAATTTCAGAATTTTTCAATTTGAGTTTTAATGTTTTGAATTTTAGGATTGATTAAAATGAGATTTATGTCTTTAAATTTAGAATAATTCATTTCCTATGTAAATTGTTGTTCATTGTTTTTTTTTAATGGATCGTCTGACATATTCTCTAAATCGTTGCCTATTGATAGATTTACCAAATTTGTTAAATTAATAGGTATGAAAAATATAAAATGTCGTGTGAGGAGGAGTGTTGAAATTTTAGTTAAATGTATTACACACTCGTTATATATTTAATGTTAACTTCCTGTTAGACTAGCTCAGCTATATTAAATTACCTATTGTTTCAATAACTATGTATTACTTTTAATGAGAAACGGACATAAGGTCTAAAGTCGATCACACTTCCGTCGAGGGTTAAATACCCTGTCTTGTTGGTTCTGAAATCAGTCTGTCTTGAACATTACTCAGTGAGAGATGAGTTCCACTCATCTCTCCATAGACTTCTAATTGTATAACATATTTACTCTTTAAATAAACTCTATGTCTTAACGTTGTTAACCCACTGATTTAACCTAATTCTAACATCTTCTGCAGAACAAGTTAACAACATTTGAAAAATGGCTTACAAATAGTTTCCACAACGAAAATGTGATTTTTTATAAGCTACTCCTATGTCTGAGTAGATAGGTATCGTAATCTAGTTAGTTCATAGACTGTACCTTAGCTATGTGTTTCACACAAAGATAGATGTCTTAGTTTAAGAATTTAATAACAAATAGCTACTTTACTAGCGATGAACTTACTGGTTGACGTTTTTAAACAGTATGTTCTTTGAATCTTTGAAACGATAGAATGCTGTTTACGGTGGTTATAGGAAATTAGAGATCTCATGGTAAAAAATGAGAAGCGAGTTCATGAAAGTTAATTAGTGACCAAGTTAATCAATTAGTCGGTCAGTCGGACGAAGAGTTAGTATGTCAAATTTACGAGGCATAATGGTGAAAGCAGGGAGAAATCTTCATCTAAGATGTCTTCATAGGAATCTAGAGGCACAGATTCGATGAAGATCTCCACATTCCTATAGAGATATACATTACCCAGAAAGATTGAATAAATTTCGATAACATTTGTTAGCAGCAGTGCCTTAAAGGCAGAGATAGTATCATGTATAGTAGTGTTTGATAGAGTGTTTGATTAGGAATGCCAGTCCTCCCCCGCCCCCCGCTCTATCCAGGCGCAACACCGTGTAGCCTATGACAGCTTTGAGAGGAGCGTCGGGCACGAGTTTGGTTTCCTGTATGCAGGCTATTGTGGCGGTCATTATTATCATGTGGGTCATCATTATCATGTGGGTATCATTATCATGTGGGTATCATTATCATGTGGGTATCATTATCATGTGGGTATCATTATCATGTGGGTATCATTATCATGTGGGTCATCATTATCATTCATGTGGGTCATCATTATCATTCATGTGGGTCATCATTATCATTCATGTGGGTCATCATTATCATTCATGTGGGTCATCATTATCATTCATGTGGGTCATCATTATCATTCATGTGGGTCATCATTATCATTCATGTGGGTCATCATTATCATTCATGTGGGTCATCATTATCATTCATGTGGGTCATCATTATCATTCATGTGGGTCATCATTATCATTCATGTGGGTCATCATTATCATTCATGTGGGTCATCATTATCATTCATGTGGGTCATCATTACCATGTGGGTCATCATTACCATGTGGGTCATCATTACCATGTGGGTCATCATTACCATGTTGGTCATCATTACCATGTTGGTCATCATTACCATGTTGGTCATCATTACCATGTTGGTCATCATTACCATGTTGGTCATCATTACCATGTTGGTCATCATTACCATGTTGGTCATCATTACCATGTTGGTCATCATTACCATGTTGGTCATCATTACCATGTTGGTCATCATTATCATGTTGGTCATCATTATCATGTTGGTCATCATTACCATGTTGGTCATCATTACCATGTTGGTCATCATTACCATGTTGGTCATCATTACCATGTTGGTCATCATTAACAGGTTAGTTATCATTACCATGTTGGTTATGATTATCATATTGGTTATGATTATCATATTGGTTATGATTATCATATTGGTTATGATTATCATATTGGTTATGATTATCTTATTGGTTATGATTATCACATGGGTTATGATTATCACATTGGTTATGATTATCATATTGTTTATGATTATCATATTGTTTATGATTATCATATTGGTTATTTTGGAGAGAATTTATGATAATTTGATCATTTTGGAGAGAAATTTGAAGATTTTTGGAAAGAATTGGGAGAGACAAATGAAGAGTTTATGAGCCATACTATTTTACTTGGGCATCGCAATCAAGGCATGTTAGGTACAGAGTATGCCAGTCTGCAAGACTGCAAAAGATAATGAAGTTGTGAATTTTATGCGGCGACTATTGAGGCCTTGAAATTAGTCTCATTAATTATCCGGTGATAATTTCCTAATGAATTCGGAATTCTTATGTTTACAAGTAATTAGTTATTAGTGGAGAGAATTTTGAGATTTTGGAGATTTGGAGAGAAATAGGAAAATCTTTGGCGAGAAATTGCACCAAAAATTAAATATCTGGAGATTGATTGTGCATGGCATGCTTTGCAGACTGGAGAGTATGTCAATTAAAGCCAATTAATTAGCTTAAATTTCAAAAGGTCAAAACTCAGCTAGGATAAATTATGAATTATCAGTCAGTTTCACATCTTCGGTCAACGGTCATATATGAAAATACAATATTATAATTGTTTTTCATTTTAGTTGGTATCCATGATACCTGCAGGTATCATGGATACCAATAAAAATAAAAATTATAAAAGTTTTTTCTTATAGGACCGAAGATGTGAAACTGACCAATAATTCCCGGAATTTACCCTCTAGGCCTATCCGCCTATGCCAGTCTGAAGAATATGGGAGATTTTTTAAATTTTCTGTGCAAACATTCCTTAATTCCTCAAACCTATATTTACATTAATTTTTACTGAGAACCTTAATTCCTCAAACCTATATTTACATTAATTTTTACTGAGAACAGAAGCCAAAATAAAGGATTTTTTGGAGAACAGTTTACCAGTTCCTGCAGTCTGGTTTGAGTGGTCTCCAAACAATTTTGAATTACTTCCTATATTTACATTAATTTTGCCACAAACACTTCTGAATTATTTCCTATATATACTTACATTAATTTTGCTACGAAAAGAATAAGAAATCTCTATGAACATTTTACCAGTTTCCCAGTCTGTATTTCATGGTAAATTCCACCGATATGTCGGTGGAATTTTTCCCCCTTTGAAAATAATATTTTGGCAAAGTAGGTGGACTTTAAGCTATTTATTCCTATGTTACCATTAATTTTCTGTGGAAAAATGGGCAAAATGTTGGTGGATCAGCCAAATTATTGGAAATTTATGGGGGATTTTTTTCAAGAAGTCAGTGGAATTTTGTGCACCAAATACAGACTGGCCAGTTTCTGTTTCTGCAGACTGGGGCCTATGTCTAATTGGCTTAAAATTTTGAATTAATTCCTAACTATGTACTATTACTATGTAGTAGGTATGTATGATGTAAATTTTGGCTTGAAATCTTAAAAAAAAATGAGCCAAATTGGCTTAGATCCAGTCTGCAGAATGAGTCTCTTCTCCCGCCAGTCTGCAGAATGAGTCTCTTCTCCCGCCAGTCTGCAGAATGAGTCTCTTCTCCCGCCAGTCTGCAGAATGAGTCTCTTCTCCCGCCAGTCTGCAGAATGAGTCTCTTCTCCCGCCAGTCTGCATAATGAGTCTCTTCTCCCGCAGAGATTTTAATTTGAGAGACAGTTACTCTCCGACTCTCAGTAGCAGATTCAGAATCTCCCGTAGCTAAATTAATGGTAACATAGTGTAGCCGTGTGGCTTTTAATCATTATTCATAGTAAACTATTCTCATTCAATATTCATTCACAATATGTTGCTCATCTTCTCACCTCTTTTTCAGTCATTATATAGACATTCATATTTGTTCTTAATTCCTTCCATAACCTGTTCATCCCCAACTGTTCCTATTCATTTGATGGCATGCTTTGCATGGTGAGTAGTGTTCATTTTGATTATTATTATTTTTGCTAATATGTGTTTATGTTATTCTTCATTATCTGTCATTTATTTGTTCTGTCTTTTATTTATGTTTTATTATTATTTTGTTTGTTTATTTTTGTTTTCATATCTTTCGCAGCATCATTCATATCTCACCTGCTCATGCTTTCTTGCTCATGCTTTCTTTTCATGTTTCTTTTTCATGCTTTCTTTTCTTTTCTTTAGTTCTGTTTCCTTTTCATGTTTCATTTGATTTCTGTTTTGTTATTTTCATTATTATATATTAAAATAATCTTAAGCTTCTTCTATTACTTTACCTTTTGAATCCCTACATATTTACTATTAATTAACAGTAAGAATAGTAACGGCCCAACGGCTAGCGCCCACTCGCACGATAACACTGGCATCTTCTTCTTAAACTACTATTCTTCTTATTTTCTAATTTCTATAATGGAATCTATTTCTAATACTATTAATTCTAATTTCACCGGAGAGCATGAGTTTGGTGAGGGGGCTTATGCAGCTAACGTCCCAGCTGGAACAGTTAGCAAGGCATCCAATTCTGACATGAAGGAAAAACTAAATGCTAACTATCAAGAGTATTCCTTCAATAACTGTGATGTGGAGAACATTATTGCAGTCCAGTCCCTGTTGGTGCAATTTTCTCATCCTAAAGTCAGGGCTGATTTCATTAATGGAAAGTTCAGCAGGAAAATTGATGGCAAAATGCTGGAAGGTTTAGATGATTTGCGGTGGTCCTTGTTTCCAAGATGGACTGTTGATGAAGCTGGAATAAAACAACGATGTCAAAAATCTGCAATTCACCTCAATAAACTGTCCAGGAAGAGTGCAGATCTCTTCAAATCTGGTTATAAGGAAAATGGCTGCTGTCTTTCCTATGAAGAATGGGCTAACAGGTTATCTGATATTGGTGGAGACAAATACTGGTCAACGACTCCTCAAGAAAAACGCTGCACTCACATCATTGCAAGTGATGATGCAATCAGCAATCCTGATAGGAATCAGAGACATGAAAAAAAGTCTGTGAAGTCCATCATCAATCGGGAACATAAGTCTTCTGATGTAAACCATATGAAACGGCATAGCAGGAAAATGTCAAGTGAGGTTGGTCAGAGTAGTTCCGATTCTGAAAGTCCCACATCAGATAGTAGTAGTTCGGATAACAGCAACAGGATGATGCCCCGGCTAAGACGCAGAGATAGACATCAGTCTCGTAATGATGCAGATGCTCGGGCAATTGTAACTCCACCTCCGTTTGATATGAAAGGGCATGAGAGCCTCAGAGACTATTTCGTGATATTTGAGAGGTATTTCTCTAAGAAGTTCAATGGGGATGACTATGAAAGGTCCATAATTCTTGCCAAGTTTCTGACGGGGGACTTGTTGAAGGTCTACTATGCCAAGGGTGGTCACCGAATGAAGTACAAAGAGCTGAAGAAAATCCTACTCAAGTACTACAAGAAGAATAAAATTGCAGGAAGAAGTCATTGGAGAGAAGAATTCCTGAATGCGTCTCCTGAACCTGATGAAGCTTATGATATTTATGGCATTCGTCTGGCTGATTTAGCTGAAAGGGCATTTCCAAATGATCCCAAAATGTGTGCTAAACAGCTCAGAACTCAGTTCTTACAAGTGTTACCAGAAATGATGCAGCAGAAAATTGAGGATACTGAAAGGTCCCTTCGTGCAACTTCTGGTGGAAAGAAAAAGCATTTGGCTTTTGATGGTTTGGTAGACATAGCTAGAGATTTGCAGGGTGCTGTGAGAAGGACAAGGACTATCTTCTGGTCAAATAATTTAAACCATGGACCGAAACCTTTTCAGCAGGAATCTATGAAGCCAGGAGTTAACAAGGATAACCAATTTTCAAGAGGGCATGAAACTCCTCATTCTTCCTATGGACAGGGTGTAGACAAAGAGAGACGCAGTAGAGAGTTGAACAGACAGAGCCTGGATAAACCTGGATATCCAAGCCGCAATGTTGAATGCAATTATTGCAAGAGGAAGGGTCATATACGTCGTGAATGCTGGCGGGCTGCTGGAGCTTGCCTCATTTGTGGTAAGAATCACCAGATGGAACAATGTCCCAAGTATAACCCTCAGTATTCTGCCCGTTCTAAGTCTCGTCCTCGTGAGTCTAAGTCTCGTCCTCGTGAGTCTTCAAACAACTTTCATTTAAACTAAAACGTCCTAAGGAGAAGGGCTCATCTGCAGGACAAGAGTCATCTACTAGAGCCCTTGTTAAGAAGACTGTGACATTTTCTGACCAAGCATTACTTTATGAAAAACCTCTGAAAAACCACCTTGAAACTTCCTCAGGATGTGATGTGTCTCACAGTGAGTCAACAGTAGAGGAAAATCTCTTAGTTGATGGAAATGAGGAAGGCACTCAAGAACAGGAAGAGTTATCTACAGAGAATGTTGAAATCTTGGGTCATGATGATGTATGTTATTTGTCCAAAAAAGTAGTCAATTTTGTTTCTGAGGGGGATAATCAAATGCTTAAAGTAACAGTCCTTCTTAATCACAAACCATATGTTGCTACAGTTGACACTGGAGCTGAACATTCACTTATGGCTAGGTCTGTTATTGATGAACTTGATTTAGAAATAAAATTGTGTAATCAAACATTTAGGGTTGCAGGTGATAACAATTTTGTAACATGTGGTACCATAATAACTTCTTTAGGTGTTGGTGATTTACATATGAATGATACTAAATTTTTTGTTTATGATAATATTGCTAGTCATTCTAATTTCCTTGTACTTGGCAGAGATTTTCTAGTGAGCAATTCTATTGAGGTATGTCCTAGCAGAAAGTTGCTAGTCCAACACTTGTATGGTGGTGGAACTGTGGAGCTTTACCTTGATAGCAGTGGTAATCTTGTAGAGGTAATGTTCTGTAGTATTCCATGTTTTTCAGCTGCTAACGTCAATGTTGAACAAGGTAAAGTTTGTAATCTGCCTATCCAGAAATTGAATTTACCAATTGATAGTGGACATATGTTGCTGTATACAGATGAAAGTAAATCTAATATGCATACTGATAAGTTGAGTGGGTTCTCAGGCCTTTCTGATATAGATACAAAGTTTGTTCTGGTATCATCAAAAGAGTCTAGTGTTAGAATTAAGGAAAATGACCCTATAGGTGTATTTAATTCTGTTCTTCAACTTCCTGATATTGACTCTCTGCCAACTGATGTAACAGATGCCAACCCTCTCAGTCATGTGTCACTGCCTGAACTAAATGTAAATAGACAAGCAGAAGTGCTTACTATGTTAGACAATTATAAACCTGTTTTCAGTGCTGGTGACAGTGATGTTGGTCTGGCCTCTGTAACTAAACATGTAATCAGATTAACCGATCATACCCCTATTTTTCAGCGCCCTAGAAGGTTTCCTCAGCCAATAGCTGAAGAGATAGAGAGGCAATGTCAGGAGTTGAATAGTTTGGACATCATAGAGCCTAGTTCTTCTCCCTGGTCATCGCCTGTGGTGCCTGTTAGGAAGAAGGATGGATCTATCCGTATGTGTATTGACTATAGAAAGTTGAATGGCGTTACAGTACCAGATAAATTTCCCATGCCAAACTTAGCTGATTCTATTTTTGGTCTGAAAGGTACCAAATATTTCACTTGTTTAGACTTAGTTAGGGGATATTACCAAATTCCTGTAGATGAAGATAGTAAGCCGTATACAGCTTTTTCTACAGTGCGTAACCATTGGCAATTTAAGAGACTTTCTTTTGGAATGCGTAACGCGCCTTCAGCCTTTCAACGTCAGATCCAAGCTGTCCTTAGCACTTTTCCATCAAATAAGGTTGTAGCATATATAGATGATATCTTAATAATGGGATCTTCTTTTGAAGAACATATGTCTCTTGTATCTAAAGTGCTAGCAACTCTCATGAGATACAATATAAAGATAAAGCCTTCTAAGTGTGAATGGTTTAGGTCAAAGGTTCAGTATTTGGGTCACATAGTTAGTACCAGTGGTATAAAAAAGACTCCTGAGTATGTAGAAAAGATATCTAATTACCCTCGACCTAGAACAGTGGGTGAATTGAGGGAGTTCCTGGGTTTCATAAATTTCCAGAGAAAGTTTTTGCCAAACTGTTCTGAAAAGCAGAAACCTCTGTCATGTCTCACGGGAGGCCGTAAGAATAAGAGTCTCTCGTGGAATTCAGCCATGGATGAAGCATTTGAAACTTTAAAGAGAGATATGCAAGTAGATTTGGAGTTGGCTTACCCAGACTATACAGAAGGAGCTGAAAAGCTGGAACTCTGGGTGGATGCATCAGCTGTGGGTGCAGGTGCATATCTGGCACAAAAGCAGGGTGACTCGCATCGTGTTATTGGCTTCACTTCTATGACCTTTTCAGATACTCAATCGGGTTACTCTACCCTAGAACGAGAATTAACTGCATTGAGGTGGGGAGTAAAAACATTTCGACCTTTTCTTTATGGGGTGCATTTTATTTTGCATACTGACCATCAGCCACTTGTACACTTACATAATATGAAACTCGTATGTTCGAGATTAGCACGTACAGTTGAAGAACTGTCAGACTTCAATTTTGAGATAAGATATGTGCCAGGTCACTTGAATTCAGCAGCGGACGCTCTTTCACGACTCAATTATCAAGTTCCTGAGTCTGTTACTGGTTCAAGTCCTGTAATCCCAAAAGGTCTTATGTTGAATGGACCTCCTTCTCCTGGTGGAGGCGACTCTCTTTTTGTCAGTCTACTCAGATCTCTAAACAGTGAGAGTTGTGGCAGAACAATCCCTTCAGATGAGTATAAATTGAGGATATGTCTAATTGATGATCTTACAGACAATGCTAGTAAATATAATCTCAAATTAGATCGTGAATCACGCAAAGCACTACGTCTCATGAGATGCATAGGTCAATTGCCATCATTAGATGTATTATTAGCAGCTAGTAGGATGTTTAAAGCTAGAATTTTTGTGTATTTTTGGTCATCGGAACCTACAATTTATCAATTTCAGGAGTATGATACTGTTATCCATTTACAATGCATAAGTGGCATTCACTTTAACTCTTTAATTGCGGTATTTAACTACATTGCTCCTGTTATTCCAGAAAGTGAGATTAATTCTGTGCAGTCAGTGAGAATGGCTGTGGTGAATGAGCAAGGGGAAAGAGATGATGAGTCTGATTCTGGGCCTGGTCTGCTGTTGCATGGTGTCATGGAGCGTTGTTGCAATCACTCTGTTAGTTCTCTGCCTCAAGTTTATGTTTCTCTCAAAGACGCTAGGCTCTGTGCAATTGTGGACACGGGGGCGGAGATTAGTCTCATCTCTCAGTCTGGTTTGATGCTTTTGAGGAGCGGTGTGATTGGTGAAAGTAAGATTTCACGTGGCCATGTATGTGATATAGTGGGATTTTCTGGTAAGAAAATGGCTATTAATGAAACTGTTGATTTAAAGTTTAGTATAGGATCTTTTGAGATGCCTCATAATCATAAATTTGCCTTAGTACCTGATAATTTGATGCCATATTGTTTTCTTATTGGTTTGGAATTTCTAATAGCATTTAATATTGACATTGACTTTTCTTCTAGTTCATGTAAGCATGATGGTGTTTCTATTTGTAATTTGGTAGAGAAACCATGCAAGGAACTCAATGAAGTAGCCTCTATATTGACGGTGAGCGTTGCACAACCGTCTCAGTCATTGAAGTCTTATATCGTGGGTGACATCAGGTTTGAGTTACAAGGTAGTTCAGATACTGTAACTGGTCTTTCTTTACTTATAGATGATGGAACTATTAGAGATGTACAGTCACATTGCTCAATCATAAAATCCGTTATAAGATGTATTAATGGCAAAATACCAACAAAGCTTTGGCCTAAGAACATAAATAATTTTACTAGATTTCATAAACGGTTAGAAGTTCACAATGGACTATTAGTTTACAATTTTAACGATGATAAAGTAATAGTTGTGCCATTTAATGTTTTGTTAGAGATGGCTGTAATGTTACATTATGATTTAGCTCATGTTGGGAGAGATAAGCTCATGGATTTGATATCTGATTTAGGTTGGCATCCTTCAAAATACAAGGTAATAAATGATATTTGTGTCACATGCCATCAGTGTCAAATTATGAAAGATTTCAGTACTCAATTCGTACCTCCAACTCTTAAGATTTCTACTAATTATCCGTTTCAGTTAGTAGCGGCTGATTTAGTTTCTTTCCCAAGAACTAGTTTGGGTAATATCGGTTGTTTGGTTATAACTGATCATTACAGTAAATGGGTTGCTGCTGTACCGATTAAGAATAAGAAAACTTCTTCCATTATTAATGCACTAAGTGATCGTATATTTCCATTTTTACCATCCTTGCCTACTACTATGTTGACAGACAATGGTCCTGAGTTTGCTTCGTCTGATCTTACTGATTTTCTTCTATCTTGTGGCATATCTCATAAATTTACGACACCCTATTGTCCATCAAGTAATGGTGCCGTTGAAAGAGTCAATAGAACGGTTAAAAATTTCCTTAAAACTATGATAAGTGAACCCCATAGCTGGGATGATAAAATATATAAATCTGTGGTGGTATATAATAATACATTACATTCTGAATTATCAATGTCCCCATCTAGATTCTTATTAACTAAAGCACACAGAACGGGAACTGATCCACCTCTTCAAGGTACTATGTGTCAAACCTGGAGATTAGGTCATCCTAAATTTCAACCATTTAAGGTCAATCAATCTGTTTTGTTGAAAGTTCAGACTAAGGGTTTCTTAAATGTTAACAAGTTTTCACCTAATTTCAGTGGTCCTTATAAAGTAACGAAAGTGAACGAAAATGGTCTTACTTATTTGATTACAAAGTTTGGTTCTGGAGGAACTGTAAGAGCTCATCATTCACAGTTGCGTATTTACAGAGAAGCTCCTTCTTATCTTACGAATAATTCATGTTTTCAGTCTGTTCAGAATTTAGAGAGTGATGCTATAGAGACTGTTAATGCAGGTGTTACTGTCCCTCAATTTTCAGATAGTGACTCTGAATCATCTAATGATAACGAACATTTTTATGTGTCTGATATACCAAATACTTCAAATTTCAATATAAATACCTCATCTTCTGACTCCTTCTCAGGTTTTGAAACGTGTGACAGTGACTCTGGTTCATCTTTCTCTGGCTTTCATTCTCAGTCCGGTGGATCATCTCTGAGGTCTGGAACAGACTCACGCATATCTGGTCACTCTAAAGCAATTACTCAGTCGTCTCTATTAGCTGACTGTGGACTCTGTAGAGGTTGCTCATTCGAAACCAAGATAGAAAACTTTTTAACTGATGATGTGGCAGATAGTGTGGAGCAATCTGTCCAGTCCGAGGAGTGTGACTCTGTCGTGATGGGGAGGAATGTTGAGTTGGAGATAAGGTTGCCAAGTCCTTTACCTCACCTCTATAGATTAGCCTTGTTTGATATAGATGATGATGAGGATTGGGAACTATCTTCTATTGATTCACGTCTTATGTTTGATGAGGAAAAAGAGGGTATTGATAGGGAACTTGAGATGAGCAGACAAATATTACAAAGTTTCTCTAATAGTGAAGAGTTAGGTAGTACAGAGTCTCAGTCTGATCTGAATGGTAATCCTGTTGTTCATGAATCTGTTGAAGTTGGTGTTATGGATTCCGATGATGAAAATGTGTTTAAGGGTTTTGAAAATAATTTGATTAATGAGGGTAAAATTAGTGAGGATGAAGTTGGGAATAGTGGGAGGCGTCACACTAGATCTCGGGGGCCTGTTCCACATTTACCTAATGTACAATCTGTAACTCTTGAGAGAGCTATAAAGAAGCATACTCTGTAATTAATGTGGCTTGGACAGAGTATTCGCATATTGATATTGTATTATTCTTGTTTTGAATTCTTTTTAGTGATTTTGTGAATAAAATATGGTTTTAACTTTTAGGCTATATACTCTTTATAAACTAAAAATGTCTTGCATTCTATAGCTATTGTGTTTTCCTTTCAAATTCTTTCAAGTCCTTAATTTGTATATAATTGTGTAAATTTCATTTTGTGTGTGTTAGTTAGTTTAAATTGTACTATGTAGAACTATTGTTTTGTGTTAGATATTGGTGATGAAGTTGAGCAATGGTATTTAGGTTCACCCCGGTTAGTTTACTCTGGTGGGGGGGAATGTAGCCGTGTGGCTTTTAATCATTATTCATAGTAAACTATTCTCATTCAATATTCATTCACAATATGTTGCTCATCTTCTCACCTCTTTTTCAGTCATTATATAGACATTCATATTTGTTCTTAAATCCTTCCATAACCTGTTCATCCCCAACTGTTCCTATTCATTTGATGGCATGCTTTGCATGGTGAGTAGTGTTCATTTTGATTATTATTATTTTTGCTAATATGTGTTTATGTTATTCTTCATTATCTGTCATTTATTTGTTCTGTCTTTTATTTATGTTTTATTATTATTTTGTTTGTTTATTTTTGTTTTCATATCTTTCGCAGCATCATTCATATCTCACCTGCTCATGCTTTCTTGCTCATGCTTTCTTTTCATGTTTCTTTTTCATGCTTTCTTTTCTTTTCTTTAGTTCTGTTTCCTTTTCATGTTTCATTTGATTTCTGTTTTGTTATTTTCATTATTATATATTAAAATAATCTTAAGCTTCTTCTATTACTTTACCTTTTGAATCCCTACATATTTACTATTAATTAACAGTAAGAATAGTAACGGCCCAACGGCTAGCGCCCACTCGCACGATAACAATAGGAATTAATTCAAAATCTCCCGCAGCTAAATTAATGGTAACATAGGAATTAATTCAAGATCTCCCGCAGAGAGTCTTGGAAAAATGTTCCATATTCTGCAGAGTGGTATCTCCCGCACCAGCTTACAGAATGTGTCTCTTCTCCCGCAGAGATTTTATTTCGAGAGAGAGTTATTCAACTTATTCTCTGACTTGTAGCAGCATATTCAGAATCTCCCACATCTAAATTAATGGTAACATAGGAATTAATTCAAAATCTCCCACAGCAAAATTAATGGTAACATACCATGAAACCATGTTTCAAAGTATGGACAAAGTCGCCAGTATATTGGCCTTTTTGAGGGGTTAAATTAGTTGGAAAACCTGTAAATAATAACTACAAGTAAATCACTCCTAAAATAGTCTCAAGACTCTCAAGAGATACACATGCATCAGGCATGAAGTATAAGGATGTTTCCAAGTGTAAAATCTTCACTAGGAACTCAAATTTCTCATTTAAAGTATCTTAAAAAGTTAAATGTGGCGAGTTGCGACCTGGATTCATTTTCTCACTAAACTGGTGACTTTCCTGCCACACTTCAAAACATGGGTAACATAGAAAATAATTCATGATCTCCCGCAGAGATCACCAATTTCTAAAATTCAATCAAAACACCTGCAGAGTCTTGGGAAAATGTCACATATTCTTCAGTCTGACTCCCGTAGAGATTTTATTATGCGAGAGAGCCAGACTGTATTTCATGGTAAATTCCACTGACTTGTCGGTGGAATATTTCTCCATTGAAAATAATATTCTGGCAAAGTCGGTGGATTTTTAGTTATTTATTCCTATGTTACCATTAATTTTCAGTGGAAAAATAGGTAATATGTTGGTGGATCAACCAAATTACTGGCAATTTATGGTGGATTTTTTCAGCTTTTCAAAAAGTCAGTGGAATTTTGTGCACCAGATACAGACTGGAGAGAGAGTTATTCTCTGACTCTCAGCAGCAGATTCAAAATCTCCCACCAGTTTGTATTTGGTGCACAACTCCTCTGACTTTTTCAAAAATCTGAGAAATAGCTGTCAACATTTTTCTTCAATATGTCTAGTCCTCCTACATTTTTCCAGTTTCAGATTTCCCCTCCAAAAATTAAAGGTAATATAGGAATTAATAACTAAATAACCTCCGACATTCCAGGAATTTTTTTATCAGAGAAATTGAATATATCCCGAAAAATCATTGGAATTTACCACCAAATACAATATGGTATATGGATATCCCGCAGCTAAATTAATGCTAACATAAACATAGGAATTAATTAAAGATCTCCCGCAGCTAAATTAATGGTAACATAGGAATTAATTCATGATCTCCCGCAGAGATGATGAGATCTCCAATTTCTAAAATTCAATCAAAAACTCCAGGCTCCAGCAGAGAGTCTTGGAAAAATGTTCCATATTCTGCAGTCTGGGCTTGGATCAAAATTTGTGAAATTTTAGCTCAAAATTGGCTTGCAATTTTCCAGCCTTTGAAACCTGGGTAGGGTCACGCAAGTAAATTGCGGACCTCTCAACTCAGAAGACAGTCTCCAATCTGCAGAATATGGAACATTTTTCCAAGACTCTCTGCGGTAGTTTTTGATCGAATTTTTAGAAATTGGAGATCTCTGCGGAGATCTTGAATTAATTCCTATGTTACCATTAATTTAGCAGCGGGGGATTCTGTATTAATTCCTATGTTACCATTAATTTAGCTGCGGGAGATTCTGAATCTGCTACTGAGAGTCAGAGAGTAACTGTCTCACAAATTAAAATCTCTGCGGGAGAAGAGAAATATTCTGCAGACTGGTCAGTTAACCATTAATGTATCTGCGGGAGATTCTGATTTCTGAATCTGCTACTGAGAGTCAGAGAGTATCAGAGTAACTGTCTCTCAAATTAAAATCTCTGTGGGAGAAGAGACACATTCTGCAGACTGGGCATGCACTGCGCTTTTCTTGATAGTTGATAGCTATGCCATTTTACCAGTCTGTATTTGGTGCACAAAATTCCACTGACTTTTTGAAAAAAAAGCTGAATAAATCCACCATAAATTTCCACTAATTTGACTGATCCACCAACATTTTACCCATTTTCCACCGAAAATTAATTGTAACAGGAATAGACCAAGTAATAAAGCATGTCCAAAATGGCGAGTTTGTGACAGTTATTTTGAGCCCTTCAAATGCAAATGGTGAGTTTTTTTCTATTTTAGTATTTTTCTCCTATGCTACAATGTTATTTTATTTTGGAGAGAATTTATGAAAATTTGATCATTTTGGAGAGAATTTGTTGAATTTTGGAGAGAGCTGGAGAGACAAATGGTGAGTTTATGAGACATACTATTTAATTTGGGGAATAAATAGCTAATTGCATGCTATAATTAATTAATTAATTTTAGTTTTTAACATGTTTTTTTGAAGCTATAATGTTTCTGTTGTTAGAGGCCGCAGTTTGTTAGAATGTTAGTGGGCCGCCAGACTCACACTCTGGAAAATACCTTAGGCTAACAGATGAATTTTAGAGGCTAAATGCTGCGGATTATACCCAGTCTGTATTTAGTGGTAAATTCCACCGACTTGTCGGTGGAATTTTGAGGTTGATGGGCCTAATATTCCAACACAGTCGGTGGAATATTTGTTTCAAGATAACTGCTAAGACCTTTTGTCGGTGGGAAATCTGAGAACAATCATATCTAGTATGGCGGTGGTGGCAACATGATAACATCATACATCCTCCCTCAATGGATGCCAGAGCATTACTGTCTGTCTGAGAGTCGAAACTGTGTGAACAAGTATACATATGTACTTATACTAAAACTCAAAGTAATCCACCCTACCCTCCCCTCAACATTGTACTGTTGAAATTTTAGTTAAATGTATTACACACTCGTTATATGTTTAATATTAATTTCCTGTTAGACTAGCTCAGCTATATTAAATTACCTATTGTGTCAATAACCATGTATTACTTTTAATGAGAAACGGACGTAAGGTCTAAAGTCGATCACACTTCCGTCGAGGGTTAAATACCCCTGCTTGTAGTTTCTGAAGGCAGTCTGTCTTTAACATTACTCAGAGAGAGATATGATTCACTCATCTCTCTATATAGACTTCTAATTGTATAACATATTTACTCTTTAAATAAACTCTATGTCTTAACGTTGTTAACCCACTGTTATTTAACCTAATTCTAACAGGTTATGGGCCCAGTGAACGATAAGAGTTTATAAATCAAATTATGTTTAAACAAATTAGAAGTTTATAACAGTAATAAAAACGAAGTGCTGTGAAAAAGTGTTAACCTATATGAAACATATCAATCAAAACGCTTGCGTAAGCATATCGTGTTAACGCGCTAATGAGGTCAATTATAATGATTGCTCTAGCGAAAAATGCACTTGTGTTATAATATAATTATTTAGTATTTGTGCGGAAGAGGTGTCAAGAGAGGTCACAAATTACCTTTAAATCTGTGACCTTATCCTTTGGTAAACAGTCTTTCAACAAAAGGTTCTTGCGAACTAAGACTTGTGTTGCTGTTCCAATTAAATATTAATAATTATATTCAGTGAAGTTATTCTTATGAATTAGAATAATTTTAAAACATCAAATTCAGTTAAACAGTAAATCAATTTAACTGCTGTGGGTGTTTATGTTTGTTAAAGTATTGAATGATAATAAATACTTTCAACAAAAGGTTCTTGCGAACTAAGACTTGGGTTGCTGTTCCAATTGAATATTAATAATTATATTCAGTTATTCTTATGAATTAGAATAATGTTAAAACATCAATTCAGTTAAACAGTAAATCAATTTAACTGCATTGGTTGTTTATGTTTGTTAAGTATTGAACGATAATAAATACTTTGAGAACATGTCTTCAAATAAGTTACAGGAGATTGTTCCCCTAGACGGAAATAATTACCCTACATGGAGGATACAAATGAAGATGTATCTCTTACGAGAGAAACTGATGGATTTTGCGGATGGATCTAAACCAGTTCCAATTGATTCAGCTTCAACTGAGGCGAAGAATGCCTATGCTAATAATTATAATAAGGCTCTGGCAGATATAGTACTATCTATTTCACCGGATCAATTGTACTTAGTTGGACAACCGACGGATCCACACGCTGTCTGGACTACCCTTCAAGAAACGTTTCAGAAAAACACGTGGGCTAACAAATTTCGTCTGAAGAAAAAGCTCTACAATCTAAAATTGAAGTCTCCTGAACTACTCGACTTTCATTTGAAGGAACTAACTGAAGTTTTTCAAGAGCTTGCCTTGTTAAATCAAGTGATCAGTGAAGAGGATAAAGTGATTTGTCTTCTGTCATCACTACCAGGGCCGTTTGAAGTGCTTGTCACTGCACTTGAAGCTCAGACAGACATCCCTAACTGGATTACCGTAGCTGACATACTCCGGAGAGAAGCTGAAAAGTTGAGTATTAAATCCAATAATGCATTAGCATTATCAAATACTCAGAATTATGCTGGAGTAAACAAACAGTCCATCATTTGCCATTTCTGCAATAAGATGGGACACCTGAAAAAAGACTGCTTTAAATTTAAAAGGTCTTCTCAAACTAACAGAACTCAAAACCAGCCAAATGTTGTAAATGTAAGTCATATAGAACTAAATCACACAATGTATGCTAATGATATCGCTCTTTGTAACAAATATGCCGACAGTAATATTTGGATAATAGATTCAGGCTCTTCATCACACATGAGTGGTGATAAAAATTTATGTAAAGATTTTGCAAATATTAGCAAACCTATCAATGTTAAAGTAGGAAATGGAGATGTCTTACAAGCTATTTCACTAGGAAATGTTTCTGTTATTGTGAATATACCAGGTGGTGTAAGTAGAACATGTAAAATAAATGATGTACTATATGTGCCAAATCTAGCTTTTAATCTACTATCAGTGTCTAAAATGACAAGTAATAATAAATCTATTATTTTTGAAGATGATAAATGTAAAATTTTGAACGAAAATAAAGAGTTAATGGCTGAGGCTAACTGTGTTGGTAAACTCTATTATCTTAATACTTTAGTTCATAAAGCTGCAGTAACTGTAGATCAAAATGAAGTAAACTTTCTATGGCACAGAAGGCTCGGTCATATAGGTAAAGATAACTTGACTAAAATGATCCGAACTAAATCAGTAAATGGTCTGGATAGTAAATTAAAAGCTATAGAAGGCGTGTGTGAACACTGCTGTAATGGGAAAATGCATAAAATACCTTTTTCTACAAGCATTAAGAAAAATTGTAAACCTCTTGATTCAATCCACACCGATGTCTGTGGGAAAATTACTCCCACTTCCAGGGGTAATAATTCATATTTTCTGACCTTTATTGATCATGCTACTCGATACTCCTGGATATATGTTATTGCACATAAGAGTGATGTGTTTCAGAAGTTTTTGGAATGGAAAGCTATGGTTGAAAATATTTATGAAAGGAAAATTAAAACCTTGCAGTCAGATAATGGAGGAGAATATACCTCAAATAAGTTTGAATCATATTTACGAAATGAAGGTATAATTCACCAGAAATCCATTCCTAAAACTCCTGAACAAAATGGGTTAGCTGAAAGATTTAATAGAACTATTATGGAAAAAGTTAGATGTATGTTATCTGATTCAGGAATTGATAAGGAATTCTGGGGTGAAGCACTATATACTGCAAATTATCTAAATAATAGATGCATTAATTCATTTTTAGTAAATAAAACTCCATATGAAGCTTTAAATCTTAGAAAACCCAACATCGGCCATATAAAAGTTTTTGGATGCACAGGGTACGCACATATTTCTCGAGAGGAAAGATCAAAGTTAGAAAATAAAGCTACCAAATGTCTGTTTATTGGCTATGGCACAGTTACTAAAGGGTATAAGATGTATGATGTTGAATCTAAAAGAATCTTCTTTTCCAGGAATGTAACCTTTGATGAATCAATTTCATCTAAGATTGAGAGCCCTCAACTGAGTGAGACTCCTACCTCCCCACTGGTGTTCCATTCAGAAGATTCAGAACCTGCTGGACCTGAGAATCAACCTCCTGACGATAACCCTCCAATAATCCTCCCTGAGGCGCAACCTGTACCAGCTATCAGTCCTAATGAGGATCCTAGACGATCGTCTAGAATTCGTCGAGCTCCTATTAGATATGGTAGTTGGGAGTATGATCATGTTGAGGAGGAGGAGGAGGGTTTATTAGTCAATGGGAATATCAATATCGAACCTAGGTCGGTATCTGAGGCTCTTAATAGCGGTTCTGAATCCTCTAAATGGAAACATGCCATGGAGAGGGAATTAAATGCTTTTGAGAAACATAAAGTTTTTGAGCTCGTAAAACCTACCTCAGATTTAAATATAATTAAATCTAAATGGGTGTTTAAAAGAAAAAAGGGATCTGATGGTAGAGTGGTTTCATATAAAGCTAGATTAGTCGCTCAGGGTTTTTTACAGAGACCTGGAATCGACTATGATGAAATTTTTGCTCCTGTAGTGAGATTTGAATCGGTGCGAACCATGTTATCTTTAGCAGCTAACCAAAAATTATTTGTACATCACTTGGATGTCAATTCTGCTTTTTTGAATGGGGATCTTAAAGAAAATGTTTATATTAGACAGCCTCCTGGCTATGCTATTCCAGGAAAAGAAGATTTAGTATGTAAACTTAATAAATCTATGTATGGATTAAAACAATCACCCAAATGTTGGAATGATGCGTTGGATGCATATCTTAAATCCTTAGGCTTTATTCAGTCCTCTTGTGACTCTTGTATATATGTTAAATTAATCAATAAACTCTCCATGCTTCATTTCTGTGTATGTAGATGATATTATTGTAGCATGTAAGAACTATGATGATCTGACTAAAATCAAGATTGATTTAAGTGCTAAATTTGAGATGAAAGACTTAGGAAAATTATCCTATTTCTTAGGCATGAAAATCGTACAAGACGAAAATAAAATAGCCCTAAATCAATCTTCATTTGTCAACGAGTTATTAGATAGATTTGAATTCAATAATTGCAAACCTATTTCAACCCCTGCTGATGTTAATTCCCATTTGGAACCAACTACTGATGAGTGTGAACTAGTAGACAAAACTAAATATCAATCAGCTGTAGGTGCCTTACTGTATCTATCTACTAAAACTAGACCTGACATAACTTATGCAGTTGGAAATGTCTCTAAATTTTGTTCCAATCCAAACACTAAGCACTGGTCTGCAATTAAGAGAATATTTAGATACCTAAAAGGCACACCGGATCTTGGCATTACATATGGTAATGAAGATTCTGAGTTGATAGGTTATTCTGATGCCGACTGGGCAGGAAACAGAGTTGATAGGAAAAGTACTTCTGGCCAATGCTTTATGTTAAATAATTCCATTATTTCTTGGCGCTCTGTGAAACAGTCATGTGTTGCTTTATCAACAGCTGAAGCTGAATATGTTTCCCTCTCTGGAGCCTCCCAAGAAGCTGTATTTCTAAATAAATTACTATTAGATCTTAAAGTACCAAATAAGAATCCTATAGTTTTGTTTGAGGATAATCAGTCAGATTTGTATTGCTAAAAATGCAAAAAATCATCCTAGATCGAAACACATTGATATTAAATTTCATTACATTAGAGATCTTGTTGCTTCAAACACAATTAAACTTGTGTATTGCCCCAGCGAAACTATGCTCGCTAACATATTCACTAAACCGTTGCCTATTGATAGATTTACCAAATAAGTTGAATTAATAGGCATGAAAAATATATAATGTCGTGTGAGGAGGAGTGTTGAAATTTTAGTTAAATGTATTACACACTCGTTATATGTTTAATATTAATTTCCTGTTAGACTAGCTCAGCTATATTAAATTACCTATTGTTTCAATAACTATGTATTACTTTTAATGAGAAACGGACGTAAGGTCTAAAGTCGATCACACTTCCGTCGAGGGTTAAATACCCCTGCTTGTAGTTTCTGAAGGCAGTCTGTCTTTAACATTACTCAGAGAGATATGATTCACTCATCTCTCTATATAGACTTCTAATTGTATAACATATTTACTCTTTAAATAAACTCTATGTCTTAACGTTGTTAACCCACTGTTATTTAACCTAATTCTAACATGTACTCCCCGTAAAATTACTAAACTTTTGATAAATACATAGGTAGTACCCACATCAAATATTATGGTGGCCTATATCAAGATAATGGTGGCCTTTTAGATTAGAGTGAGCAGTATAAGATACTTTCTGTAATTTAGTACCTACTTGATACTACCTAGATATATTATACCTATAGGTATAATTTGCCACAATTTAAATTCTTTTTCTTCTTATCTTAAGAATCAGTAGAAAATCAGACAGACAGGTACCATAATATTTCGAGCTAACTAAAACATGAATAATTTTGCAAGCTTGTTTTTTGTTTTCCTTAATATTTTTCTGATAAGAGTTTCTACAGTTTTCTTAAAAAAAAATTTGGTGCCAAATGATATCAGTTACCTAGTTACTATCTTACATTAAATAAATAAAATAATACGATGGAAACTGTAGTACCTCTTAATTAGATGGCTGCACAATATCAGAATAAAAGATTATTGTAAATACCAAGCAAGCTTGAAGATTATTCATGTTTTAAGTAACATAAAATGTTACGATTCCATCATTGCATGCTAACACATATCCCCCAACCAGTGACCCCAATTGCCCAGTTCGTTACTTGTCTGATAAATAATTATTATATCTAACTACATGTTTAATATCGCAATAGGTAACACTACCTATTTTAAAAAATAGTTATTTTACCTATCGTGTTTTCTCATATCTACATTTACATATGACCGAAGATGTGAAATTGACCGCTAATTCGTAACTTACCAAGTTCCCCTATGTATAGGATTTCTATTCAAGGGCCGAAAATGTGTTATCGTACGATAACTTAGAACTTACCTCAGATATAAGAAAAAGTTAATGAATTTAACTAACAATTTAAATGGTTATTTTAATATAGGCTTACTATAATTAAATAACCAGTTAAAGTAGTTAGTAAATTATACAATACTTGTGTGGTCGGAAATATGGAAACGTCTGATAACTTGAAACTTACCTAGGAACTTGAAACTTACCCTAGGTAGACTGGTACCCAATACTCTAATTTATTAACTTATGTACGTGATGGTACGTGAACTTCTGATTTAAATAGTTTAATCATACGTTTTATAACTTTATAATTTCCTACTTACCTAATAATGATTATGTAATTTCTATTTAAATTGTTATCCATGATACTAAATAAAGAGTTAAAATAAGTAGGTAAATAGGTATATATTTCTGTGATCGAAAATGTGGAACCGTACAATAATTCAAAGTACCTACTTCCAGTGATTTACACTATTCCCTTGCCACGATTTAAATACGCTGTACATTAATAAACTTTATTTAATGTACAGTGTAATTAAACCTTGGGAATAACGTAAATCACTGGAAGTAGGTAGTTTGAATTATTGTACGCTTCCACATTTTCGATCAGAGAAAAATAAACTATATATATACTTACCTATTTTAACTCATTATTTTGATTGGTAATATCCATATGATCGAAAATGTGGAAGCGTACAATAATTCAAACTACCTACTTCCAGTGATTTACGTTATTCCCAAGGTTTAATTACACTGTACATTAAATAAAGTTTATTAATGTACAGCGTAATTAAATCGTGGCAAGGGAATAGTGTAAATCACTGGAAGTAGGTACTTTGAATTATTGTACGGTTCCACATTTTCGATCACAGAAATATAAACCTATTTACCTACTTATTTTAACTCTTTATTTAGTATCATGGATAACAATTTAAATAGAAATAACATAATCATTATTAGGTAAGTAGGAAATTATAAAGTTATAAAACGTATGATTAAACTATTTAAATCAGAAGTTCACGTACCATCACATACATAAGTTAATAAACTAGAGTATTGGGTACCAGTCTACCTAGGGTAAGTTTCAAGTTATCAGACGGTTCCACATTTTCGATCACAGAAATATAAACCTATTTACCTACTTATTTTAACTCTTTATTTAGTATCATGGATAACAATTTAAATAGAAATTACATAATCATTATTAGGTAAATAAGAATTTATAAAGTTTTAAAAACGTATGATTAAAATATTTAAATCTGAAGTTCATGTACATAAGTTAATAAACAAAATGGCTGTCAGGATGACGTGATATTCTTATATAGCTAAGTTATAGCTATTCAATGAATATAAGCAGAGTATTAAGAATACTGGTAAATCAAAATATACAGTATACCTAATTAACACAAAATACCTTTCTATTATAAGTACAGCTAATTGTTTTAATTTAAGATTTTCGGTTCTAGACATGTATGGGACAATTGTCTGGACTTGTACATAATTTTTAAGTATTTACAATTAGCCTAATATTTAAGAAATAATACGATCGGAAAATTTAGATTTGAATTTGATAAATTATAAAACACTAGTTTAAACATTACTGTTCATTAAATTAGGTATTTTTAGTAAATATATTAAACTGAAAGAATGTATGTAGGTACTAGGGTAACTTATGAATTATCAATCAGTTTCACATCTTAGGTCTTATACATTCCTAAGAAAAAACTAGCAATATCATAATTATTATTACTTTAATTGGTATCGAATGAATGCCATTGATAATTAAAATAATAATTATTAGGTAGCCTATTTCTTTTGTTTTTATTCTTTAACCAAAGATGCTATTCAGGGTTTCTGTGAGACTTCAATGGTCTGGTTTTCTTTTGATTCAAAAGAGAAAAAGAATAGTTTTACGGTACCTAATGGTTACTGGAAATGTGGTAGCAAACTAGGTATGATAATTGATATTATCATTCTGTATACCTAGGTACTATCTTGCATTAAATAAATAAAATACTATGATGAAAACTGTAGAAGATGTTATCAGAAAAATATTAAGGTAAACAAAAACAAGCTTGCAATATTATTCATGTTTCATTTAGCTCAAAATATTATGGTACCAGTCTGTCCCAGTCTGCAGAATATGGGAGATATTTGGGATATTCTCTCCGAACAATTTTGAATTAATTCCCATATTTACATTAATTTTGCAACGAACACTTCTGAATTAATCCCTTTATTTACATTAATTTTGCTACGAACAGATTAAGAGATCTCTACGAACACTTTAGCAGTTTCTGCAGACTGGAAGTCTGTCTGTCTGATTTTCTACTGATTCTTAAGATAAGAAGAAAAAGAATTTTAGAATTTGGTGGCAAACTGGCAAATGATATTAGGTACCTGGCCAAGTAAAATAGCATGTCTCATAAACTCGCCATTTGTCTCTCCAGCTCTCTCCAAAATTCAACAAATTCTCTCCAAAATGATCAAATTTTCAAAAATTCTCTCCAAAATAACATTGTAGCATAGGAGAAAAATAGATAAAACTCGCCATTTGCAATTGAAGGGCTCAAAATAACTGTCACAAACTCGCCATTAAAATGGCGAGTTTGGACATGCTTTATTACTTGGGTACCTGCTACCTGGCTACCAAGTAAAATAGTATGTCTCATAAACTCGCCATTTGTCTCTCCAGCTCTCTCCAAAATTCAACAAATTCTCTCCAAAATGATCAAATTTTCATAGATTCTCTCCAAAATAACATTGTAGCATAGGAGAAAAATAGATAAAACTCGCCATTTGCAATTGAAGGGCTCAAAATAACTGTCACAAACTCGCCATTAAAATGGCGAGTTTGGACATGCTTTATTACTTGGCCTGGCTATACAGTATACTTAGACAGCTTAGTTAGCTTGGTCGTAGTAATAGGTAGCTACTCTATTTTGATAATTAAATAAAATACTACGATTTAAACTGTAATAAGTAATAATTACACTGATTTGAACTTTTATTACTAGTTTGAATTGTCCTGAAAGATTTCTTCCTAACTAGTCGGTGGAATTTTGTAATTTAACATACAGTGGCGGTGGCGCAACTTAATTTTCCTGCTCATGGCGGTGGAATGGGCAAAAATATGGTGACTTTTTCGGTGGAATTATTCCTATATAAGGCATGTCGGTGGAGTTCCATGCACCAAATACAGACTGGGATTATACAGTTCCCATTAATTTATTACTGTATTATAAGGTTTGCTAAACTCCAACAGAGTGATTTATACATCAGAAAAGACTACTTTTTCCAGAGTGCCAATTTACTTATACTGGGCCGCAATTTACCTGCTTGACCGGTTGACCCTAATACCTAAGTTAGTAAGTGATAATTCCTATATTTTTACATTTATTTATACTATTGACACATTTAATAAATTACCATATAACTTAGCTTATGTAGTTACCTGGAGCAGTGCAAATGCATTCACGATAAAATCCTGAACAAAAAAGTATTAAAACTAACCTTTCACTTTTTGCATCTGAAATTTTGAAGGTTACATCGTTTTATGCACTTTCACGTTAAAATATATGAAACACGGAAATAAATTTTAACATATTTGGTACAATCAGGCTAGGTACAGTAACACATCCTACCCTGGGTAAAATCAAAGAAATTATACTGCAATAAGATATACTACTATCCCCAATTTCTGTTTTAAAAGTGCATTGTGGCACCAACTGTTTTCAAGCAGGAAATAGAATTAAAATATTATAAGGACAATCGAGGAATGTTCTGTGAGTGACGTCATAACAACACTCTGAAATCATATATATCTAAAAACAAATAAGAAGATAAATTTGTAAAAAAATATAATAAACTAGATTACGTGCACTCGGTAGAGCGCATACCTTCGCCACCGCTTTGACCCGTTCTCTCCCAAATTCTAATTAACTGGTACCTAACTGGATAATGATCCCCCTTTAAACAACGTATATCGATTCTATTTCTTTTCGATTGTCTGGAATCTAATCGATGGATTGTTACATCGAATCGACAGACCGTTGTTTGTAGGGCAATTGTCCCACCAAGTTTCATGCAATATGGTTCAATACTTAATTGTTGAGTTATTGATTTATAAATGACCTTGACCATTGACCAGATGGTACCCTGGGCATTGATCAATCGTCCCAACAAATTTCAGACAATTTGGTTGAATACTTTTTGAGTTATAAATAGCCTTGACCTTGATCTTTGACCCGATCGCTCCCTAAATCTGACAAAATGGTTCCTGTATATTAAACAATAGTCATACCTAGTTTCATGCAATATGGTTCAATACTTATTTAGTTATCCGATTAACAAGATGATAAATAAATAAATGCCGGGTAAAATATAACCTTATGGAAATTTGCGAAGAAAATAAATATATATTAAATAAATTATTTAACTAGCAAAAACCCCTACCCCAGAAGCATTGCAGTGTTGGGCCATTACGGCAGGCCGTTGAATAAGGCGAGGAGCCAACTTCAGCAAACAAACCGTGCTAGATGGGGCCATCTATGTGCCAATTAATTAACGTCGGGCCAATGCCTTTTAAACCGCTGGCCAGCATTGGCCCATTCTGGCATAACAACGGCTGACAATGGCTATGGACGGCATGCCGAAGCTAACCACTCTAAAGCCAACTGTAATTTAATTGTTAGGTCAGCATTCGCCCATGAGGGCATAGCTACGGCTGCACGACGGCATGCCGATGTTAACTGCTCTAAAGCAAACTGTATTTTACTGTGAACCAGCACTGGCCCATGATGATAAAGCTACGGATGACGACGGCATGTCGTTGCTAACCGCTCTAGCCTCTAGTCCAAACTAGGATTTATTTTTACAATGATCGAATCTCAATTAGGTAAATAAAAGTACACATTTTAATCAGATATTTTAATAAATGAAATAAACATGGAAATGGTAAAATAATAACCAACACAATCCTCTCGACATAGAAATGATAAAAACTTTAGCTATAACCAAAAAAAAATTCTTAGACAATAAAATAGAATAAAACAGTTTACAGTAGAACTATTTTATAGTAAATGAGTTTTAGAAAACTAAAGGCTATTCGTCGCAGAAGAAAGAAAATCTGTTCACTAATCAGGCTTCATCCTAACTCATTCACTATAAAGGAGTTCTATTGTATTTGAACATGAGAAATCAATCCACCACGAATACTATATAATTATTTCTGTGACTCTAATGTAATCAGTGATTGGTTACATCAAGTCAGTTTCATAAATATTATAATTATGCTCAATTTATATAATTTATCATCACAGACTTAACTAGGTTTGATTTAATCAATTTGATTTTAACCAAACAATACAAACTTTCTTAACTTCGATTACAAACATTCATACCATTATATAGTATTTGGTTCCGAAGCAAACATTGAACCCCGTGTATTGATTTGTGATTACTAGCTAATTAGGTATTATCACAATAATATAATTCTAAATTTCTAAATTGTACAATAAATTAAGTGAATGTTAATTCAAATTATACGCATGTTCAATAGTTATCACATTTACATTTTTATTCTCCATGTCATTAACACAACACCTTCCTTTTCACAATTTTCATTTATATGTAAAAAGAATTATTCATTAATATACAATCCAATTCGATCGAGTGAAATTGTCAAAGAATAAGGTAGGTAATAGCAGTTCAATAATCATAATGATGGGTTGCAAATTCTAAATATTTCACGAATATCAGTCGAAGTTATTGCTGCGACCCTCTAGGAGCGCAGCCTAAAGGCCCGTTTACACGCTACGATCGATAAATTGGAGCGATTTATCGTAATGAAGAGGTTGTTAAAATTTATCATTTCGTGTAAACAGGTGATCGTAGCGATTTATTGGAGTTGGTTTGTATGGTTGGTGCCAGCAGGCTTAAATTTATAAAATCGTAACGATAAATTTGAACGTGTAGGAGAAGACGGTCATCAATGGGACACTGGTGCTAATAACTTTATATTTTTCGGGTTATTTTTAACAAAATCTTAGTGGTAAATTTGATACACTTCAGTGCATTCACTTGCATTGCATTCAGCGGTTGGGGTGCAGTCAACTCTTTCCCCACCTCTAAAACGTGTTTCAGAGGAGGGAAAACAAAAAATTTCGTACTTTGTTTCAATTGTTATAAATTTGTTAATTTAACATATAATGCTTACGGCATTCTTTTATAATATTAAGTACTATGTAAAATATGATCATATGAAAGGATTGCCTTTGTACTTTTGTAGTTGAGCCACTATACCCATATGTTTTGAAAATGGCGTCATGGTGATCATTGAGACAGAAAATTTGGTTAAAAATGGGACAGTGCCATATTGTCAACAAAACTGTTTAGTTATTCCATATGAATCAATAAATATCTATTTTTGATACGATAAAGTAAACTGTAGCTTCAGAGCTTCTTGTAGAAACAGAACTTCCAGCTGAAGCGGTACTTCCGACCATGATCAAGGGCTTTGGCAATCTGAGGGCAACACAAACCAGAGTATAGAAAACAAATTTCACTAATAAAAGAAAAAAAAGACACCAGAGAAAGAAAAGCTTTTTGCTGGTGCCACTAAAAGAATAAGTCCTACGAAATCACATCATAAAGTATCCGTAGATGGCCTGTAGACTCTTGTTCTTGGTCTGGTATAAAACTCTTAATCTAACTGATCCATTCGTCTGAAGAACTTAAATCTCTATTGAAAACGTTGGAAATGAAGGTTTATGCTCTTCTAAAAACTTCTAAAACGCATTCTGTTGGCCAAAAGCATGAAAAAGATAAATACGAAATATTGATGTTTGGCGAAGATTCAAGTGCAATGAGTTTTATTTTCCAAATGTTCCTGACATGGCATCGGTGAAGTTGGAGGACATTAAACTAATATTATATGAACCAACTAAGTGTGTGACAACATAAAGAGATAATTCGAACTAGAAATTTGACCATAACCTCAACAATATACAAGTTTGATAGACTGTTTCATCGTTCACCAGGGTATGTCCCATTGTTCACCAGTGCTGGTATACAATGGGAACTTATGAAGGTAAAATAACCAGAAGTTTCTTTAATGCGGATAAAAGAAAGGAAATGAATCAATTTTAGGACACACTCAGCTATTATAAGAACTCTTTTTACCGACTTTAAACTCACTCTTTTTTAGAGCTATAAAAACTTTTTATGGGCGCTATTTCGACTACTTTCGTTAGAACTATAAATCCGGGCTCTACTTATCACACAATATCTCAATAAACCCATTTAACAGTTCTACCAATTATTTTTCAATATGACCACCATTGGCGGCGATTACTCTCTCGAGTCTACCTCTGAAGCTCTTTACTGCGGTACGGAACGATTCTTGTGGAATTTTGGCCCGTTGTCGCTCGAGGGACTTGTTCAGAGCTTCTGTACTATCAAGAGTTGTAGCGCACACTTCCTTCTCCAAGATGGACCACACACTAAAGTCCAGTGGGTTCAGGTCCGGCGATGAAGGAGGCCACAATTCTTTCCTCCAAATCGTAGGAAAGTGACACTCACACCAATCCTGAGTTTTGTTCGCTGTGTGTTGAAATGTAAAAGGCCTGTTCTTGAAGTGCTTCTTCATCTCGACTTGTCCTGGAGTCAAAATATCCTCGATATACGATTTTGCGTTAACTTTAGCGCATTCTTTGATGAAAATGAGAGGAGATCTCCAACTCTCAGAGATGGCAGCCCAAACCATCACAGAGGCAGGCTGTTGGCGACGGAAAACAGTCTTTACGGATGGAGGGATATTGTCAGAACTTTTTGCCAAAATTCTGTCGTTCTGGGAGTTGAATTTGGCCTTCACAGTGAACATTTTCTCATCCGAAAAGAGGATCTCACCAGCCTGCTTGCTATCTTTCCCCAGCTAACCATATCCTCTCTGTCCCGCGTGGGACATCCCTCGCTAGCGAGGGACAGAGAGGGACGGGGGATTTCAGACGTCTGCAGACGTCTGAAATCTCACGTCTTCCCAACGTCTGAAATCCCACTCACGTCCCATGTCTTACACAAGAGGGATGTCCCTCGTATGTCCCACGTCTTAAATCTCACTCACATCCCACGCGGGATGTCCCTCTCTGTCCCACGTGGGATGTCCCTCTCTGTCCAACGTGGGATGTCCCTCTCTGTCCAACGTGGGATATCCCTCTCTGTCCCACGCAGGATGTCCCTCTCTGTCCCACGCGGGATGTCCCTCTCTGTCCCACGTGGGATATCCCTCTCTGTCCCACGCAGGATGTCCCTCTCTGTCCCACGTCTCTCTGTCCCACGCGGGATATCCCTCTCTGTCCCACGTAGGATGTCCCTCTCTGTCCCACGCGGGATGTCCCTCTCTGTCCCACGTGGGATGTCCCTCTCTGTCCCACGCGGGATATCCCTCTCTGTCCCACGTCTGTCCCACGCGGGATGTCCCTCTCTGTCCCTCGTCTGTTTTACGCGGGAAAAAGTTATACCAAAAAGGTATATCTATCTCAAGCTTTATTTACGTATCATAACTAGGTAGGTATTCATAAACAGATGTAGGTATCTACTATCTACAGGGTGGGGCGTAAGTTTGGAAGCAATTTTTCAAACATTGATATAATTATTAAAAATAAGTTCCTAAGTAGGTGATAGGGTTTGAACTATAGTAGAGACACTACATTATGACGTGGCAGTGTTATTTTTTACAAAAATTTAGTCAATTCAAAAATGTCAGACAAAAGAGAAGCCATTATTGCTCTACACCGTGCCGGGAAGTCAGATTCCGTCATTTCAAAGACTCTCTCAATAGCGAGATCGTTTGTTTGGAAGTGTGTGAAGCGTTTTAATGAGAGAGGAGACTTGACTGATCGTCCAAGAAGTGGTAGACCACGCTCACAACGCACCAAACAACTGATAAAATGTGCCCGGGAGAAGATCAGGAGGAACCCGAAAAGGTCAATACGATTGTTAGCCAAAACAGCTAATGTGAGTCCCAGAACAATGAGAAGAGTTGTCAAAGAAGACCTAAAGATGTCTTCATTCACCCTCCAAAAGAGACAGACTCTGTCAGAAGCTGTAAAGAAAAAGAGATTGGAGTGAAGCAAAGCACTTCTGAGAGAATTGAAGTCTGGCACGGCTGGTGAAATTGTTTGGTCTGACGAAAAAAATTTCACAGTGGAAATGGCTCACAACCGGAGGAATGACAGAATAATTGGTAAAAGTGCAAAAGACATCCCATACAATCAAAAAACTGTCCACAGAACCATGAAACCTGCTTCAGTAATGGTCTGGGCCGCCGTTTCAGAAACTTGGAGATCTCCTTTAATTTTTGTGGAACAAGGCGCCAAAATCAATGCTAAATGTTATATTGAGAATATTTTGACGCCATTGTTGGAGTCAGCTAAGGATCACTTCGGTAATGACACTCTATGGACATTTCAGCAAGACGGCGCGACTTCACATACTGCAAATGTCACTCAAAACTGGCGCCATGACCATATTCCACGGTTTTGGTCCAAAGAAATGTGGCCTCCCTGCTCCCCAGATGTTAATCCTATGGACTTTTCGGTATGGTCCATTCTTGAATCAAAGGCCTGTGGTAAATTCCATCGCAGTGTGGATGATTTAAAGCGTTCGCTCCAGAGATCTTGGAAGGAAATTTCACAAGAACAGTTGCGTGCCGCAGTAGGAGGAGTTCGGAGGAGATTTGAGGCTGTTATTAAAAACAAGGGGGGACATTTTGAATAAATTTATGATTTTTGAATTCTTAAAACCCTTATGTAATAATACATAACTGTAAATTATTAAATATATTTTTCGTTGGATTATAATATGCGCTTTCATTTGCTTCCAAACTTACGCCCCACCCTGTAGGTAGGCATTGATGAATAATACTAGGTAGTAGGTAAGTAGGTACGGATTGATGAACACTACCTAGTAGGTATACTAGGTAGGTAGGTATTGGTACTGGTAGGTATCTAGGTAGGTATTGTCAAACAGTTATAGGTAACTAGATAAGCATTGATAAACACTAGTAGATAACTAGGTAGGCATTGACAAATTGTTGTAGGTAACTAGGTAGGTATTGATGAATACTAGTAGGTAACTATAAGACCTAGATTGGTTTTTATATACAGTTGTAGGCCACTAGGTAGGCAATGTTAAACACAAGAAGGTAACTAATTAGGTATTGATAAGCAGATGTAGGCAACTAGGTAGGCATTGATAAACACCAGTAGGTAACTAGGTAGGTATTGACAAACAGTAATGTAGGTAACTAAGTAGGTACTGATAAATACTACGTAATAGGTAAGTAGTGATAACCACCAGTAGGTACAGATTGGTGGTTATCACTTGTAGGTTACTAGGTAGTTATAAATAAACTGTAGTAAGTAACTAGATAGGTATAAGGTAGTGATACAACCAGAAGGTAACTATAGGTAATATTAATAAACAGTTATAGGTAATTAGGTAGTTAATAACATTATCAATACAAATATTAATAAATAACTTTATACACATTCTTATCATTTACATTAAAAAATAAAAGATACCAAAATGTAGAATATTAAATTATATTTATTTAAAATAATTTTAAGAAGCACGAAAGTTATCAAGTTGCATAAAGATCATTTCGATACTACTTCTACCATGTCCAGGATGGCTGAGTGGTAGCGACGCAGGCTTCAATAGTACATCACACTAGAGTCGTGAGTTCGATTCCCGAGATGACCACTACAATTCTTTCTCCATTTCTTCCCATTTAATTTGTATATAACAATATGTAATATTAAAATAAATGATATACAGCCAAATGTACATATACACTATATGCAATATGGTTTGAAATTGCAATGATGATTAGTGTAATCTTTTTTATTTCTTATACATATTTATATACCCCAATTAACCGAAGTAGTTTGAACCAAAAGAGAGATATGTCCGTCTTGCAGAGGGGGACATCCACACTCTGTCCCACGTCTTGCAGAGGGGGACATCCGCACTCTGTCCCACGTCTTGCAGAGGGGGACATCCGCACTCTGTCCCACGTCTTGCAGAGGGGGACATACGCACTCTGTCCCACGTCTTGCAGAGGGGGACAACCACACTCTGTCCCACGTCTAGCAGAGGGGGATATTCCCACTCTGTCCCACGTCTTGAATACTCACTCTGTCCCACGTCTTATTTCCATCTTCCATCTATAGCGAGGGACATCCGCACTCTGTCCCACGTCTTGAATCCCTCTATAGCGAGGGACATCCACACTCTGTCCCACGTCTTGAAAACGGAGTGGGGTAAGACGTGGGACAGGTGGATGTCCCCCTCTGTCAGAGGGGGACAAGATGTGGGATCAGACGTCTTGCAGAGGGGGACCCCTGTGCAAATGAAGAGGGTTAGACGTCTGCAAGACGTCTGAGGTCCCCCGCCCCACGTCTTAAATCCCTCTATAGCGAGGGGTATCAGACGTCTTAAGACGTGGGACAAACAGCTTTTGATCTGTCCAGCCTCTTTTGTTTCTGCAAGTCCGTGAGCTGTTGCATGTTGGTCATTTTGAAGGGGGACAACTTGAGATCTTCTTTGACGATGGTTCTCGCACTTTTTTCATCGATATCCATACTCTTAGCCCTCTTTCTCATGCTTCGCTTGGGGTTCCTCCTTATCCACTTCCTAATGGCTTTGATTTTGGCTGGAGTGCGAGGTCGTCGGACGTCCACACCTGGGTCGATCATCAGTTGTCTACAGTTCTTGGTAGCGTTTAACAGCATCCCTAACAGTCGATTTCGGTGCTTTGAACAGATTAACAATCTCTGGGTTTGTCTTCCCCGCGCAGTGTAGCTGAATAATAGTCTCACGTTGACTCATATTTACAAAAGATAATATAAATTTATCAAAATTTAGACATGGAACATTAAAGTATATGATTATAGGAAGAGAATGAGATATAAATGGATAAATTTAGTAAATAAATAACATTTTCAATTTAAAAATTATAATTTGTTCGGAGACTTTCTCCGCACCCTGTATATTACACATGGATTTTTTGTTTTCCTTATTTTGCCCATAGTAAAATGGATATCAATCTTTCTATGTTTTTTGTCCCATTGATGACCATCTTCCTGTAAACATGGTTCCAAGAAATCGTTACAATCTAGCTCACTATATAATGCTAAACACATTCCAAATGCAGACTATCATAATGTTTCTTCATTGACGGCTAGTAAAAAGTAAAATTATTGGAGTAAAAATCTTTGCGTGTAAACACTGTCTCAATTATCTAATAGATTGTTACGATCACTGTGTTCAATAAATCGCTTCAATTTATCGTAGCGTGTAAACGGAGCTTTAGAACACCCCCTGATTGTTGGTATTGTTGTTGATGGGGATTTTGGGAGAATCGTCACTACTCCTTCAATAGTCAACCGATTTGATTGAAACAAACTTCAAATGATAGCCTGACTCATAGTTAATAGATATAAAGTATAATTAGTACAATATCAGAACATCGGCGATTAAACGAATGACGTCACACATGGTGTTTGCATTTTTTTAGTTAAGAACTGTGCTATTATTCAGTTAAATGTGCATTTTCATGGAAATTAACTGAAATTTTGTTTTGTTTTTATGACGTTTTACACTCTAATCACTAGGGTTGTGACAATATTCTTTTAGCATAAAAGTATAATCTCGAACATATTTTAAATAAAGCATATTCTTTGTATTAAAACATATTCTTTTTATTAAAATGTAATAAAACATATCCTATTCAACAATATATAAAAAAATCATGAAACTAATATATTTCTCAGTTCAGAGATATGCTATATAACTAAAGAATATATATTTACAAAAAAAAAATAGAAAGTAAGTATTTTAGAAGACCGTTGCCGAACAATACATGCCAAAATTATTGGAACATACAAGCCGAATTAAGGTTAATACCTGAAAAACCTGTTCAGGGTTCGATATTGAAAAGTTTCATAAACTAATATTAGAAAATGCATTTTTATTTTATCCTTACAACTTTTCAACGTTTCTTAATTTAAATTTAAAATTTACCCGTTTTATAAGCACGATATTACTGTGACTGAACTTGGTCAGACGATATACAGATTGAATCCATGTGCTATATGATTCAAGTTTTAATAAAACTCAAAGATTTCCATTGCACCGAAACAAGAGATTAGCATCCAAATGTGATTTAAGGAACTCGCTAATATCCCTTATCATATTTATATATCTAATTGCAGCACTTTTAATGAATTGACCATAAAAAGCATAATTGAGTATAAGAAGCATAATAAGAATATAAAGCATATTTTTAAGGAATATAAAGCATATTTCAGAGCATAAAAGAATATATTTAGAGCGAATGATTTGAAGGCTATTAAGTAGAATATTATTAGTGATTAGTAGGGTTGTGACCATATTCTCTTTGAAATATGCTTTATATTCTCACGAAATATATTCTCATATGCTTTCACTAATATTGACTTATATGTAAAATTTCTCTGATTGGTTGGCAAGGATGAACGGGCAGAGCACTAAAGCATAAGTGTTCCACCACCTGTTGGCTCCTCTTCCTTGTATAGTTTTAGTTTAATTAAATTGCTTTTCCAATGATGAAAACTTTGAAAATCTCAACATAGATGGCTGTAATATAGTTAGTTTTATTCCCTAGTTTGTTGTACTGCACATTTCCCGATAATTTTATTGGTCTACCTCAATAACCAAATTAATCAGTGAGCTAGTAATCTTAGCACCATATCGTTATACATATCTGCAAGGAACAATAATTTTTAGTTTATATTCTTAGTGGTAGTGACCTTATATTTTCTGAAATAGAGATGCCACCAAGCTTTTATAGAGAAATTTTAATTTAGAGATTTCTAGAGAAATTTTAATTTAGAATTGATGGGACCTTTAAGTTATCATTTAGTATGGAATTGAAAAGCTTTGTTATTTTATATATGTATATTGAGTGTTATTTCACATACTTAGTAACATAATAGAGTTCTTTAATTGTACTACATATATACAATAATTTATGGACACTTTTCCAACTTAAAAAAGTCAATAGCCAATTGCTGACTAATATTCATGGAAAATACACAGAGAATTCAGATATCATTTGTTTTGTCCCGACAGTCGATGTGAGGGTTTAACAATAAAATTCATTAAATAAAGAAGTATATAAGAACATACGCAACTGCATTGCCAAATTCAAATCCAATTTATTCGTCTATGTTATCAAGAAATTTCTCTTGTTTAACTGAAAAAATAGAATATCCATAAATACTAGCCACCGTTAGAAAGAGAAAAGAACCAACGAAAGCATTTCTCTTCCTCATGTTCAGCATCTTCTTAGCTCTTTCTACATTCTGAAAAAGAAAATAGACAATGAGAAAATAATTGTTATGAGAGTAGTCATTAAAATTAAATATGTGAATTAATTCATTAAGATATTTAAAGGTAAATAATCTAACTAGAAAAATAGAATAAATTGTACCAAATATCAGTAAGATTATGTATGGGCCATATCGCCGATATCAAAAGGAAATTAAATACAATGGACACGAAATTAGAAAGAAAGTGATGACAAAGTTCATGGATTCAGAAAAGATACTCCCGAGTATTATATAGCTACTTATCAAGAAACATTGCAAAAAGGGGTAAAAGGCAACAGTGGTTGCACTCACAGATGGAAGAGGAAAATGAAGAGGTGATAGTAAATGAAGCCTACGAGTCTACCTATCACAAAGATCTAAGACCTCGTAGTTGAAGAGCATAATCATAGCACTATCCTCTAAAACTGTAAATAGCATTAAAAATTATAAACATGGTAAAAGTGAAAAAAGAAAATACACAATCCAAATTACAACAGTTCAGAGTCCAAGGAACGACGTGATGAATTAAGAATGGATGGTGGCAGGCAAAACAGTTTTACCAGTTAAAATAGGCAAGTTATAAAAATTTTATAGTACATTCTCAATTTAATTCATCTGTAATAGCAACCCACTGGAATACTTTTTATGAATAGCTCTTATAATAACTTAGTTATTCCACTAAAATATCATAAATTGCATACATTTGAATATTGTGCCAATTTAAAAAAGTGTTGCTTAATAATTAATATTATTAAATGAGTATTCTAATTAATTAGTCACGAGATTTTTTGAACCATCTAGTGCACAATTAAGTAAAACGTTATTAAACTCTGAACATTTTAAATGACACATTGATCATTTATTATCATACATTGGTAATTAAAGTAAAAACAAATTAATTATTAAATGTTTAACCTCTCCTTATGCTGATTGAGGTTTTGTATATAATCATCAAAAATTGTAAAGTGAATAAAATTCAACAACAAAAATATGATAATTTAGTTCTATTCCTTTACTTCAATAGAAGATCAATTTCTATTTGTTCAATAGCCTTTTCCCTACTACTAGAAGTGGACTTTTTGTGTTTGGTATTATTGATTTATTAAAATATATTCTTCAATTAATATTCTAATAATAGTAGATATTTTATTAAATAAATAGCATTGCCTAGCAATGTAGTTTGATGATTTGTAGCAATCTCAAAGGGGGGTTCAACTTGTATTTTGGAACCAAAGGAGATATCGCTGATAACAAAAGGAAATTTATAGGACTTTGAGAAGCAATCACAATTCACACAGAAAAGGAATTCTGAAGCTCACTGTACTGTATTCATTTCACCTATCAGAAATGTGAAAATTATAAACAATATTAACTCTCCTTTCTATGGAAGTTATTCAACACATTTATGATATGTCAAAACTGATATATTACCTTACTAGTTCAACTCAAAATAATGAAGGAAAAATAACGTTACATTCAGAATTCTGAAAGTCTAAACCCAGACTGACAAGAATGTTGAGGAGGAAATTTTATTTTGTTACCCATTGATAAAATTTATATCAAAGAAAGTGGGACTCTTTGAACTTACCTGCTTTTCTATGAGGGCCATGTACATTTTTTGTGAAGATGAGAGCTTTCCAGGCAAATCCAACTTAGGAGAACCAGACATTTTTAGTTAATTTTTAGTAAAAATAATACTCTTGTAACAAAAATATCACTAAATGTTTCTGTCAAATTTTCAAATGGAATATTATTAAATATCAAAAGGGAAGATGAACAAAAAATATTAGCGTGAATGATTACTTTAAATAATTAATGATGTAAATGAGAGTTTGTTGATTTAATTAATGTAGCACATTTAACATATGGTTTGAAACTAACACCTTGTTGCTGACATCAAAAGGAAATTAATTACAAGGGACTATAAGAAGCAGTCAGAAAGGGAAGTGGATCCATGAACAAAGCCACCTACCACCGTCAGTAAAAATGTTCCTGGAAGAAGATAAGCTCTGTGAATGCAGTCACTTACCAAGGAATGTGACTAAAAGAAACACCAGTGAATGCAATCACAGATGGAAAAGGTAAATGAAGTGGTGAATGGTGATAGTAAATGAACAATCATTCCTAACACAAAAATCTAAGATTTTAAAACTAAACATCATAATCCTAGCGCTACCGCTCCGATGGGAATCACCTTGCCGTGGTGGAGCTGCTTGCGTTGTTGGGGGGAAGCCGTGATCCCCAACATCTTAAGCTCTTACTAAATAAAGATTTTGTAGATTTTCATAACTTTATTAAAGACAATAACCAGGCCTGGTTAATAAGACACTTTGATTACAATACAGTAGACACATTATAAACTCAAATACACTTGCTCATTCTATTTGCATACACAATTGTATCTGTACCAACACATAATTAAGGCAAGAATATAAACTATCTCAAGAGCACAAGTTAAAGGTCTACACTGCAGCACATCGAGACTAAGACTGACTCTGATAACAGACTCTACATATGAAGTAAACTATACTAACATTTCTTCCTTTACAGATTTATGTTTTATGCTATGCTTTTATTGACAATGCTATTTTTAGGTTTTGATTTCAGATTTATATTGTATGCTATTTATATTTTAACTATGGTATTTCTAAGTTTCAATTAACAGAACTATATTTTATTCTATTTTATTTAACAATGCTATTTTAATAGGTAGTCATCCCAAAGACAATATAAGATAGACGCTCAACTCCATGTTATAAAATACAGAGCATGTTTGCACTGACGTCAGCACTTGGACTCAACTTCTAGCCAATCAGCGTTAATGTACACCTACAACTTGGTGTCTTCAAAGACAATATGGTACCCAGAGCTGGGCGTTCCGCACGAATGTTCGCGAACCTTTATTCGCGAACTGGTTCGGACTGGAAAATGGGTTCGGACATTCGGATTCGGAACCTCTTCAAAAACGGTTCGGACTTCAGTGTTCGGAACATCTTTTTCGCAAGTCCGAACCTCCGTACCCGGGGAAAACTGACCTGTTCATTTAATTATTTTACGTTCTGAACATGTACCGTACCTCTCGGCTACTATTATATACATAGGTTTCTGCTTAACACTGAAGCAAAGAACATGTGTCTTTCCCGCTCTTCTTCCATTACGTTATTCATCCTTTCTTGAATAGCGGTAATTAAGTTTTATAATAATCTTAACAAGTTAATTCTTTAATAACGGTTCATGTTCCCTCAAATCTCAATTAAAATTGCTTGAAATATGTAGAACTATAGGTAAGGTTATAAACGATTTATTAGGTAACATTACATAACACCCTACCCTAGTACCTTAGCCGTTGGCTAACCAGTCCTCATGGAAAAATAATAATAATAACTTAAATTCAAGACCGATTTTAAAGCTGTCTTTTCAATCGTTCAATTTTTCGCATAAATACATACGATTAGACAAAAACGAAGATGATCAATGGTAATATACTCATATTATGAGCATTTATTCAAATCTATAATATTAGGAATATATCAGAGATCTTTCCAGGCATTAGATGCAAGAGTGTGTTTCAGTACATAAGGGTGAATATCTCGCTATAATCAGTTAACTGTAACTCTTATAGCGGCTTAGCGAGATCAAATATGTGAGAGAATAATTGCGCACACCAAGCTTCGTACAATAACATCTTATAAATATTTGTTTCTTGTCTTAGCTTGTTACTTTTATTTTGAATGATTATTTTTCTTTTGCTTTTACTAATGTATGAAATACTAAATATCAAATGAAGATTTTTAAAAGAAAAAATATTGAAATTACTCAAATGAGGTAACTTTTGACGGCTAAGTAGGTAGGCTGAACAGATAATTTAAGATCCAGTATTCGGCTATTCGCTTTAAAATTGAATTGATTATAATTTATATATAGGTATTATAATATTATATGTATATAAATTATAATATAAATAACTTTGAGAAATATTTACAGTAATCTTCACTGTCTGACTTTTCTAATATATTGAATAGAAGAAAAAGTTAAGCAAGCAAATAGAGTATAGGAATAGCATAATACGGTATATATAGTACTTTCATATTCAAACAAAATGAAAAAAGTTTTTATATCTTCAGTTCTCTAGATAGAATTAATCAAAAATGTTGTAATATAAATGAAAAATTGAAAACTAATAGTAAAAACTTAAAAATGATCTAATTAGATACTTGGATACTTTAATATGGATACATTGTCTTGCAATGTTATGACGACAGAGTTGGTCTTAATTTTTCTTTGCATGAAATTTGGAGGTCAGAAGAGAATTCAGAATAACAACTTAAACTATGTATTGGAGTGGAGACTGGAGGGGAACTTTAAAGATACTTAATGCTCATTCAGTCATACTCAATGATACTAACTTATTAAGTATAGTTAGTACAGTGGAACTCCCTCATAGTGAACTCCTGTATAGTGAATCACACTGAATAGTAAAATCCGGTATAGCGAACTTACCTCTTTAGTGAACATATTTAGGTTAGTCTACACAAATATTCGTAAGTTTTCCATGAATCTCTTATTCCTATTCAGTAAATTCTCTAAATTAGTTGTATTTCATAAAACAGCAGTTCTACCAGTGCAAATCCTCTATAATGTAGTCATATGAAGTCACAGTATAATTATTATTATAAATTTATTATATTAACCCTAATGAATTTGACGTATGATTTATAGGCATATCTTTTTTAAATTACTTTATATATTTCATGTCATTTCTTTAAATTTACTGGCCTTTCTTGACTTTGTTCCTACATAAATACCAACTATATTTTTTAATTCAAAAGGTAAATATTTACGTATCGGCGTAAATCAGCGTAAATTATGGAATTAATTGTACTTTAGTGACGTGTGGCAACGTAGAAATACAGATTGGTTACCCAATACGCCAGAATGTGTACATGTTTTTATGTAGTAGAGACAAATGTGCGAGCTATGATTGGTTCACACTCCATCCAATAACAGTTCAGCTCACTCAGTTGCCAATCTCTTATATAGCTATGTATTTATTTCTCCTTATATATTCAATATTTTTAATTAAAATTTGGTACTCATTAGTTTAGTACAAAAACTAACAACTTGTAAATATACAGTAACGTAGGTTTATAAATAAGGATCCAGGACAATAACCCCCCGTGCAAAAAAAACCCCGCGGTCAAAAAACCCCGTGCAAAATACCTCCCGGACAAAAAACCCCGTGCAATAAACCCCCCGGACAAAAAACCCCCAAGCAAAAAAACACCGTTGCAAAAAACCTCCGGTCTAAATAAATAGCATAATTCATTTTTATTAATATAATAAACATTATTCAATGCGAACCAATAATTATACATTTTCTTCGAAAATATGACAATTTTTTTTTGCAAAATAAGGTATACCCAATTACCTATTTTATAGTAAAAAATAAGTACAGTATACATTTTGTCAATATCAAACCTGGCCGGGGGGAGGGGGGGCAAGCCCTCCCCCAAATCCCCCAAATCGGACCACTAACCTAACCTTAGGTGCACTATATCTCTTTATATTATAGCATATACTAATTTTATTAATAAGAAATTAATGAAAATTAATTGAAATGAACTATGCTATTTATATCGACCGGGGGTTTTTTGCTTGGGGGGTTTATTGTACGGGGGTTTTTAGTCCGGCGGTATATTGCACGGGGTTTTTTTGACCGCGGGGTTTTTTTTGCACGGGGGGTTATTGTCCTGTCACCATAATTAAGACATGTGTCTTTTTAACATAGAGTGAAACCTTCTCGTTGTAACTTGTTTCTGACAAATAGTTAGTATCTTGTTGAAAAATCTGTTTTTTTATATAGGTTGTCCTAATAGCCTTGGAAGCATAAGTTAGTAAAAGGGCCGAATACAAATGTGTAGACTGTAGTTCACTTTTGTTTTTCTTAATCTTTAGATATAAATTATATACCTAAAAAATCAGAGGTTAGCTTACAAATGTTCGGACTAAATGTTTGGTTCGGAACAAATGTTCGGACCAAACTTTTCCAAATTGGGTTCGCTATACGGAGGTTCGGAACCCAAAATCGACGAAGATTCGGGTTCGGATTCGGAACCTAAAAAAAGGTTCGCGCGCCCAGCTCTGATGGTACCTACATAGGTTCATTATACTTGCTTGGTATACCTAGTTATGATTATTCTTCATTACTAGATTATATTTAAAATACTAAATTGAACTACATATGCGATCTTGTAGACTTAATTAATATAAAGTAATTAGTTATGTAATCCCTATTTAGTAGAGGATATTTATATATTATAACGACTTCACACGTTAAGGCTAAAGATTATCCCTCTGTGAATTTCAAGGAGGGGGGGGGGGTCGTACGTTTGTTATTGTTTGGTGTGACGTATGCTACTGATCGCTACTGATTGGTTGTTATTATTGTAGCATGTGCCCATCAAGTTGAGCGTCTATCTTATATTGTCTTTGGTCATCCCCTAACAGAGTAATCCAATGAAGCAAGGAATCCTCCAACCTAGCAGGCTGGTCAGATGACCTCCCCGGATGGTCTCCGACAAGTCGCTGAGACTAGAGGAGGATGATAGATGGGCCCCGAGTGCAACCATGATGCCACCCTACCTCTTAAATGAGGGCCACAAGGTATGCACCCGGCCTTGGCGACAAGGAGACTTTGGGCAAACCAGTGACTGGTGTTTGAACCAAAGAAAGTGTTTGTGATTGACCTTCAGGCGCCCGGTAGTGTAAGGATAGACCATGACTCATCTTTTAACCTGCCAGAACTGAGCTGGTATGACCGGCAATTCTATCATTTCATTACGGAGGAGAGAATTGTTAAGTCTATCAGTTCTTTTGAGTTCTAAATCACTGGTTGGGGATATGGTCAGTCCTGTCAACTTTTTCGAGCTAGTCACTGCCTGAGTCATATTCATGAACCTGGTACAACGCGAGGGTTGTCTTTATCCCGAAACCAGGGAAACCCTCGTATCTGAAGGCTAAGTCCTTTAGGCCAATCACTCTGACCTCTTTCTTCCTGAAAGTTTTGGAGAGACTGGTCTACTGGCACCTGAGTAAGTGCATTCGCGGACTCAACCCAAAAAAGAAGCTTGAAAAAGCAGTGTTCAACAAACAATTAGCTCTTGCCCTGTTTTTGGATATTGAAGGTGCCTTTAGCAATGTCTCTCTGGCGGCTATAAGGTTCGCTTTATTCAATGCAGGAATAGAGATATACCTGGTCACTTGGATCATGGGGATGCTTAAGAGCCAAAGGGTAACAGCTACTCTTGGTAATTATAGCATCTCAGTTCGTTCGACTAGGAGTACTCCACAAGCAGGAGTTCTATCACCACTCTTATTCAATTTGGTGATGAGTGAACTTATCAGGAAACTGACTAATGTGTCAGGAATTTATGCGGTGCACCGACAGTTGAGCCCAGGACAATTGGACCAACGACAATTGGACCCCATGACAATTGGGCCCACGAAAACAACTAAGCCCAGAAAAAAATTGAGCAGAAGACACAATAAAGAAATGTTACATTGTTTTTACTACGGAAGTGACAATATTATCTTTGAAATATGCTTAATATTCTCTAAAAATATGTTTATATTTTTTTAATTCGATTCATACTTGATAAGGTATATATTAGCAAGTACCTTAAATCACATGTGGATGCTAATCTCATGTTTCAATGTAATGAAAATCTTTGAAGTCTTTAAATAAGTTGTATTATTTTGAATCATGATGGACATATGGATCTATCGTCTGACAAAGATAAATATTTGGTAAAAAATGAGTAAATTTTAAAGGTTAAACGTTACATTGAACAGTTGTTTGGATAATATGAGATTATAAGAATACATTTTGTAAAAATAATTCATAAACCTTTAATTATTGAACACTGCACAGTATTCAAATAATGCACGTTAACTTTAATTCAATTTGTATGTTCCAATAATTCCGGCATGCCTAAAATACCTAGCTACATCCTTATATTCTATTGTTTCTTTATCTAAAATAGTTACATTCTTATATTCTATTGGCTAAATCCTAACTCATTTACTATTTCAATATAGAGGTACTGTAACTAGGAAATTTGTTGCTTACATGACCTATCTCAGAACAGAAAATTATTGTAGTTTAATAGAATAATAGCATTTATTCCTGAAAAGAAATTGTTCTATTAAAAAATAATTATTTTTCATAATGAGAATATTTTTATCATGTAAGGAATATTCTTTATTTTAAATATGCTCAAGACTATATTTTTTATACAAAACGCATATTATCACAAACTTAGTTATTACAGTAGCAAGGGTCTCTAATTAAGTTAATACAGTAAGTTCTGAAAAAAAAATTGAAAAAAAAATATATAATTGTCACGGGGCCCAATTTTCCTGGGCCCAATTGTCCTGGGGCCCAATTATCCTGGGCCCAATTGTCTTGGGGCCCAACTGTCGGGCCACGATTTATGCACAGGCTTACGCTGATAAATAATAAAAAAAAACAGGATTAACAGTTGTAGAGAATTTCTTGGAGAATTGAATGCAAGAAACCCCAATGCCATAGCTTCAAAATTGTAAGAGCCTTAGGCTTTTGAATACCAAAATTTGTCTTTTTTCAGAAATGCCAGAAAATAGCATTCAAAGTTGGTGTTTTTGATAGCTATGCTGACACGTAGCATCTCTCCCGTATAAGATATAGAGGACAACTAAAGCGGAGTGTAGCCAATTGCTTTTGTGTGTGTTCTGAGTAACAAAACTATACCAAATATGGCAAGATAATTAATTTTACGAATCATCAGTGGCTGATAGGGAGTGTGTAAAGTACACTTTTTTCACCTGTGCTACTATGTTATTTTGGAGAGAATTTATGATAATTTGATCATTTGGAAGAGAAAATGGTTATTTATGGAGAGATAAATGGAGAGTTTATAAACCATACTATTTTACCTGACTATTACATGGATGGTAACCCAGTCTGCAGAATATGGGAGATATTCTCTACCATGTTTCAACGTATGCACAAAGTCACCAGTATATTGGTGACTTTTGAGGGGTGCAATACGTTGAAAAAACTATAATTAACTGTTAAATCACTAATAAAATAGTCATAAAGGATGCACATCCATCAGACATGAAACATAATGATTTTTCAACTGTAAATTCTTCATTAAGAAGCCAAATATCTACCTTAAATCAGCGTTCACAAGATCAATATGTTTTGACAGTATTTTTATTGACAGTATCGAGTTCGCATGATCAATAATGAAGGTATTGTCAATATTTTCATCAGTAGTTACTCTGACTTGCTAAGAAATAGGCTAAAGGATCAATATAGTACTTCCCATCAATTCATGAATGTTCAAATATTGATGAGATTTCTAAGCACTTTTGATCACAACAATATTTTCATCGGTCCATCAGTAACCCATTCAGATGATCAATATATTGATACAATTAGTAAATATTAACAGCAATATTGATTGTGTGAACCCGCCTTAAAATGAGTTAAATGCCAGTCTGAAAAAAATGTCTCCACAAACCTAGGATTTTTTTTTACAGAATTTGGACTTTGGGCGCATCAAATAACATGAGAACATAGGAAGCGAATAGGATTTGACCTTCAGGTAATAAAGCATGTCCAAACACGCCATTTTAATGACGAGTTTGTGACAGTTATTTTGAGCCCTTCAATTGCAAATGGAGAGAAATATCTATTTTTCTCCTATGCTATAATGTTATAATGGAGAGAAGCTAAATTTGGTCATTTTTGGGAGAGCTGGAGACTGGAGAGACAAATGGAGAGTTTATGAGCCATACTATCTTTCTTGGCTTTGGTGCAGGATTAACCCACAAATCTTGGTTTTGGTTGCTTTTTCAGACTGGGTTGGTCTTCTACAATATCCAGCAATAATTTTTCAATTAACTTTTATGTTTACAGTTTACCCAAGTAAAATAGTATGGCTCATTAACGCCATTAAAATGGCGAGTATGGACAGTTGGACATGCTTTATTACCTGGATGTTTACATTAAATTAATGTAAAGTATTTGTGAATTAAGACATTTTGGAGAGAAATTTGAACAAATATTTGATTCTTTGGAATGAAATTGTTCCAAAAATTAAATATCTGCAGACTGATTGTGCATGCTTTGCAGACTGAAAGATCTCCCTCATAGATATCTATTTTCTAAATTTGGACTCAGATTTGTCTCGGGTAATCTTGGAAAAATGTTCTATATTCTGCCGAGTGGATGCATAAGATGGATGAAATTATGAAATTTAACCGGCGACTTTTGAGGCCTTAAAAACCAGGGCTGCGGAGTAGGTACATAAAATGTTTGATTACGACTCCAACTCCTTTATTTTGAATTTATCGACTCTGACTCCTTAAAGAAGAATTTCACCGACTCCAACAAACAGTTTTACAGTATTTATGTAAGCAATAGAGTCATTTGAATGTTTAGACTTTAAATATTGATTTAATTCATGTCCATGGACAATTATTAGTTCTTATAAGATATTTAAGATGATGAACAACAAATAAAATGGATCTAAATTTTTGTGACTTATATCTATAGCTTGGAGTCGGGAGTCTGTACAAATTTTCGACTCCTGATTCTGACTCTAACTCCACCAAAAAAAGCTTTGACTCAGACTCCACAGCCTTGTTAAAAACCATGTTTTAAAGAATGGACAAAGTTGCCATCATACTGGTGACTTTAGAGGGGTGAATTAAGTTGAAAAACCTGTAAATAGCAAGTAAATCAAACTTAAAATACAGTCGTCTCAAGAGATGCATCCCAGTTTGCAGAGCATGTCCATGTTACCAAAGATCTTTATTCTTTGGTCCTTTGGAGACAGTTTTGAGGGAAAATATATCTTTGCAAGATCTTGGAGACAATTACCAAATTAATTACTTGTTTACATGTAATTATTTGAGACATATTACAGAATTCTGGTCATTTTGGAGACAGATTTGAAGATGTTTGGAAATAAATTGTCCTCAAAACAAATTCTTGGAGACAGATTTGCCACACATTTCCAAGTGTGAAATCTTCATTAGGAAATCAAATTTCTTCTTTGAAATATCCTAAATGTGGCAACCGCCGACATGCCGCTTTGTATTTCATGGTCAATTCCACCGACTTTTCAGTGGAATATTTTCCCTTTAGAAAATAATATTCTAGCAATGCTGGTTGATTTTTGGCTATTTATTCCATTAATTTTTGGTGGATAAATTGAGAAAATCTTGGTGGATCAGTTAAATTAAAAATTATTGGAAAATGTTGGTGGATTTTGTTAGCTTTTTGAAAAAGTCAGTGGGTTTTTGTACACCAAATACAGACTGGGCTGATCTGGATCAATATTTTCACTAAAATGGCAACTTTCCTGCCACACTTTGAAACATGCCACATGGCTTGAGAATGGCCTTCTGGCTTCTGCCAGTGCCAGTCTGCAGAATATGGGATAGTAATTAATTTTGCTACAAACACAGAACACTTCTGAATTAGCTAATCTCTAAATTAATATTAATTTTACTGTGAACAGAATACGAGATCTCTACGAACACTTTACCTGTTTCTGCAGACTAGGGCTGTTTATGTTATTTAGTGTTTATGTTGTGAAGTCGATTGATGGTTTCATGCATTTAATCTCTTTGCAGATTATCAATGATTGTAACTATTTAAGTACCTATTAGAGTATGAGATATTATCACTCTCCTCTCTCAAGGGATTTATTGGTTACCTCTCTACCCAGTGCAATTGTGAGTCTATTGAACTATTATGTTAGTTATTGAGGACTGCCTTATTTTGTAGATGACTTAGTTAGTTATTTCCTGAACCTGTATTACTTTATTTCAGAGTTCATTAAAGACTACTCAAGAAAAAGGTTGTGTCAATGTCCTTGCTTATCATAACAGTTTACATGAAATTATTGGAGAGTATTTTGAAATTTTTGGCCATTTTGGAGAGAAATTTGATAATCTTAGGTAACAACTTCACCAACTTGCCCACAAAGTAATAAAATTAAATCTATATCTGGAGACTGATTGTGCATCCTTTGCAGACTGGCTTCCACCAGCGTCTCCCCAGTCATTTGATTCCCAGTCAAAATGAGTTAGTAATGACTGAGTTGACTCCAGTCCAGTCTGCAAAGCGCCTCCATCGGTGGTCCATGTCGCCAAAGATATTTGGAGACATTTTTTGAGAGAAAAAATATCTTTGAAAGATCTTTGGGAGACAATTTTCTAATTAATTCTTATGTTTACATGTAATTAAATTATTGGAGACATTTTAAGAGAATTCTGGTCCTTCTGGAGACAGGTTTGAAAATCTTTGGAGACAAATTGTCCTCAAAATGAAATCTTGGAGACACATTTGACATGCTTTGCATACAGTCAGACTAAACAGTATCTAAAAGCCAATTGGCACACCAGATTATGGCGCACCACTGTACCTTCTATCAATGGTCTCAACATAAATGACTGTTATGTAGTTTGTTGTACTGTAAACTTCATGATTGTTTAATGACCAGGCATGGGGGTTCGGGGAGCGGCACGCCCTCCGATACCATGTTACAGAGTATGTCATAATGTCAGATTGTCAGTGAAAGCTGATTAATTGGTTTAAGATATCAAAAGATCAAAACTCATAGAATGTCTGATTGGATTAAAATTTTGAATTAGGGTAGGGTCATGCTCACTCGGCACTGTTCATAGCTTGGCACCAAACAAAATTAGATATCCGTTAATTAGATCTTGCAAATGATAACTTTGTATGATTCTATAACATTCTAACCAATCCCGGATGTAGTTTGGACGGTATTTGCGCACGAACCGTTGGTTTTAAATCAAAGTTCATTTGGAGAGGGTGGTGACAGACGTTGCTGACAAATTATATCATTAGTGAAGTGTGTAACACATAGGGACTGTGAAAAGTGCAAAAACTAGTATTTTAATGTTGCATGAATTGCTTTGGTTTCTTTGATATTTATTCTTTCAATTAATTATAAAAGGTTTTACGTTTCCTTGTTAGCTTTTAATTTGATCAGGGTGCCGATAATTGACCAAAAAAAACACATATTTTGGTGACTGAAAGTATTTGATTCGATTCTCTAATGAACAAATTTATATCTTTTATTCAAAATATAATAGTGACATTCAACAATATATAAAAAATATTAAATTATACATTTTTCGTAATTCGGCAAGGATGTCGGATTTTTTAACTCGGAACCTAAGAAAACTACAGGGTGCCAATTTTGGAAATAGCCTTTTCGTAGGTCGGCATCTTGGGTGCCGACTTTGAAAATAGCCTCTTATAGAATTGTCATCTTGGGTTCTTCTTTGGTTGAATGAGATTTGCAAGTAGAGTAAATATAGGCAACTAGATTATGTGCACTCGGTAGAGTGCATATCTTCGCTGCAGCTTTGTCCTGTTCTCTCCCAAAATCTAATAAACTGGTAACTGGATAATGACCAATTGTCCCACCAAGTTTCATGCAATATGGTTCAATAATTTACAAGTTATAAATGACCTTGACCATTGATCGGATCACTCCAAAATTCTACCAGATGGTTCCTGGACATTGATTAATCGTCACATCAAATTACAGACCATTTGGTTGGATACTTCTTGGGTTATCGAGTTATAATTAAATGGCCTTGACCTTTCACTCGATCACTCCCATTATGGTTCCTGTATATTGACCAATCGTCTCACTAAGTTTCATGCAATAGAGTTTTTAATACTTTTTGAGATATAAATAACTTTGACCTTTGACTGAGTCACTCTTAAAATTCTAGCAGACGGTCACTGAACGGACAAATTTGATTGAACACTTTTTCAGTTATGCGAATAACAAGATGATAAATAAAGAAATGCTGGGTAAAATATGACCTTCCGCAAATTGGTGAAGGTAATGATTACTGAGTATATTCATTGAAAAAAACATTTACTTATATTTATATACATAATCATATCCACAGTCTAATGCTAGGTCATTTGATATATCATTCATACTATCAAATATCAACTTTAGTAGTAGCACAAACATAAATTAGGATGTCAAAACGAGAGTATCTCTTTCATTATTCAGAAGAACAAATGGAATCTGCTATACAGGCTGTTACGGAAAATGGAATGCCAAAGAAAGAAGGAGCTAGAAACTTTTCAGTTCCACGATCTACACTACAAGACAAGATTTCTGGAAAAACTCCAGTAGGTCAGAAAATGGGCAAGGATCCGTATTTATCTGTGGAACATGAGCAGGAAATAATAGAGTAAGTGTGAAACATATCATTATTATTTGATCAAATTATAAGCGACATATGAATCCAGGTATACCTTTTACAATTGAATTTCCTTCAACTGAAATAGCACTTTATCAAAGTGAAATAGCAAATGTGATGAAATGCTTTTTCACTTTGTGATAAAATGCTTTTTCACTTAGATGAATTACTTTTTCACTTTGATGAATTGCTTTTTCACTTAGTAAAAAGCTATTTCAGTCGGGAGTAAATTCAATTGGAAAAGGTATAGTTTTCTTGGGTATTATATTTTCACTATACAAATTTGGGAAATATTCAATAAGCCAAATATATCGCAAATATCACCTTAATAAGAAATTTTGGATGAAGAAGAGGAGTTAACTCTCTCTATACAGAATTAAAATGATTTTTTAAGATAAAACTGAGACCCTAGTTAAGTACATTTTTCTATAACAGTTGGATAACTAGAGGCAATAGGAGGGGCTTTCACCGAAGTAAGATAACGTTCTGAATACGATTCAAAGACTAATAAAAATTTAAAATATGAAAATTATAGCTCCCATTGAAGATGACAGGTGTGGAAAAACATGGTTTATTGTGAGTTTTTTGTGGCACTATTGATGAACATGTATATTTTAAATCAAAATAACATTGAAATTTTATCTTATTAATAATAAACTTTTTTCCCAGTGTTTCGTGAAGCGCCATCCATCAATATCCCTATGAACACCTGAAAGGGTGTCCAAGGCTCGTGTTGGAGTTACGGAGGAATCCATCGGAGAATGGTTTGGATAAAGGTGAAACATAGCAGAATTTAATTGGGAAGAGATTCTTGAAGATCCATCCAGAATCTATAATTCAGATGAATCTAATAGTGAACTTTGCCACTAAAACGAGTAAAATTGTTGGCTTAAAAGGGTGGAAAAATGTATACGAGCTTGGTCCAGGTCCTAAAAAATCGACTGACATTTTCAGGTACCCTCAGCGCAAGAGGTGATATTGTGCAACCAATGGTAGTTTATCCATATCTCCGTGTGCCCTCAGATATTGTAAGATCGGTACCTGAAGAATTTATGATAGGTAGGACAGAGACAGGCTGGATGAATTCTGAAACATTTTTCGAGTTCATCTCAAATGGTTTTCTACCTTATTTGAATGAACATAATAACATCAATCGGCCTGTAATTCTTTTCATTGATTGACACAAAAATCATCTTAATATGCAGGTCTCTAAGTTCTGTGAGGATAATGAAGTTGTTCCACCCAACACTACACATCTCTTACAACCTGCAGATGTCTCAGTTTTTAAGCCACTAAAAGAGTACTGGAGATGAGAAGTGCATACCTTCCAATGTACGAACCCTAGCACTATGGTTCGGAGGAAGGATGTTGTTCCAATGCTGTTGAAAGTGTTGAGGAGATTAGAGACATCTCTAATAGTAAATGGCTTCCGAATAACAGGACTATTTCCTCTCGATGAGAATAATGTTGATTACAGCAAGTGCTTGAAATAGATGAGGTTCAAGAAGATAATGCAGTTCCAGATGTAGAGCCTCCAAACCCACAAGATATTTCCCCTGCAACCTCAAACAAGGACTACCTTATAACAGATAACAGAAAGAAGAGTTAGGTGCCGAGATATTTGAACAATGTATAAATGAATCAAACGTTAACAGGAATGTTTTGAGTCAAGCTTTCAAAGATAGGAGATATCTGGACTATGGATCATAATGTTGGATGATTTCACTGAAGTTTATGATGCCAACATTTCTGAACAAACTTCTCTGAAACGAATATATCCTTGTCCTCAGGTCATGGTCCGGACTTCTAGAAGAACAGACTACTTTATTCACTGTCACTAGCCAGTCTGCAAAAGATGCATGAAGTTTTGAAATTTATCTGGCGAATATTGAGGCCTTGAAACTAGTCTCCTGAATTATCTGGCGATAATTTTCCAATTAATTCCTATGTTTACATGTAAATTATTGGAGAGTATTTTGTGATTTTTGGCCATTTTGGAGAGAAATTTGAAAATCATTGGAGACAAATTGATCCTAAAATAAAATGTCTGGATACTGATTGTGCATGCTTGACAGATTGTCTGGGTCAATGTTTCAAAGTATGGACAAAGTCACCAGTATATTGGTGACTTTTGAGGGGTGAAAGAACCTGTAAATAACAAGTAAATCACTCATAAAATAGTCTCAAGAGATACACATGCATCAGTCATGAAGCATAACTGCATAGGATGTTTTCAAGTGCAAATCTTCACTAGGAAGTCAAATTTCTTTTTAATAGGTCTTAATTGTAGCAACCTGGCTCCACTTTCTCACTAAACTGGTGACTTTCTGCCACACTTGAAAACATGAGACTGCCTGCCCAGGCCCTGGACTCCATATCAAAAACCAATTAATTGGCTTAGACTTGTAGGTCTAATTGGCTTTAAATTTTAAATTAATTCCTATGTTGCCATCATCCCCATGTTAATTTTGGCTTGAAATCTTCAAAAAAGAGCCAAATTGGCTTGGCTCAGAAATTTTGGCTCAAAAATTGGCTTACAATTTTCCAGCCTCTTAAACACGGCCAGGACTGGGTCACTGTTCAGGTAATAAAGCATGTCCAAACTCGCCATTTGAGGGGGAAGAGGTGTGCGCAGTGTAAGCCACTTCCAAGGTGCCGCACGGCCTATGTTTCAGAGGCTGGAAAATTGTAAGCCAATTATTTGAGCCAAAATTTCACAAAAAATTCTGAGCCAAGGAAATTTGACTCATATTTAGAAAATTTCAAGCCAAAATTAAAATGGAAATATAGGAATTAATTCAAAATTTTAAGCCAATTAGACATAAGAAATTAACCTTTCTGAAATCTAAGCCAATTAATTGGCTTTAACTGACATACTCTGTAACATGACGCACGGCGTGCGGTAAAATAGCCCGCGCGGGTGCCATGCCAGGGTGGAAAATAACTCTCTTCTGATTGACTAGTAATTCTGTTAGAGATTCAAAATCAACTATGTGAAAACTCATCCTAAAGACAACCCAGTCTGCAAAAGATGCAAAGTTGTGAAGTTTATCTGGCGATAGTACTATCGAGGCCTTAAAAAGTTAAATTAAGAGTCCTGAATTATCTGGCAACTATTTTCTAAGTAATCCCTGTTTATATGTAGCGTCGACCCGTATCGGTTCCCGCAGTGAATGATCCAGTGTCGGTTCCCGCACTCTATATAACTTCCGAAAGAAACATTATTTTTCAAATCTGTCAACACAGTCTAAAAGAGCTGTTTCTTAGCAATCTTTTGATATATTTACATTTGATTTACTCTCGATAAGTAAAATTCTATTCGCGATCAAATAAAACATACATTTTAGGTACCTGAAAAATTTTCCACTGATGTTTTCAACTATCGCGCAAACTTTGACATTACAAGTAAACGAAAGATGATACCTATCTAAAAATTGGTATGCATATAGGGTATGTACTTGGTTAACATGTTTTAAAAGGAATTTTGTCAACTCAAGCCATTTCTAAAACTATAAAGGAAAACGTAAGTGCGAGAATCAACCCGATCGATAAATATGGGCTAGGGTCGCTTCCCGCACTTTTTCAGGGTTGGTTCCCGCACATCAAAATATCCATATTAAGTATATATTATATGTTTAGAGCGTGAGTAATATATTATATTTCTTCCAGGTTATCATAACTATTAAATACATTATATAACTTGTTTGATCATGCCGAAAAAAAAAATTCAAAAAAAAAAAAAAAAGAGAAATAAATTAGATGAAAGCAAAGTAAGAGATGCGATTGGTAAAGTGGGAGGTGGACTCTATCAAGGAAAGCTGCAAAATAAATTGGAATTCACGAATGGGCTTTCCGTGATGCGATTGGTAAAGTGGGAGGTGGACTCTATCAAGGAAAGCTGCAAAATAAATTGGAATTCACGAATGGGCTTTCCGTGACCGAATGAAGAGAACTAGGAGCAATAACAGTGATAGCAGTGGCCGGAGATAAGTTACACCCACTTATCATTTTCAAAGGTGAGACCTGACGTAATAGTTACAAATTATGTAGTTCAGTGTTAAAATCACTATAAAATTACTAATAGCGTATCATGCAGAATTGCTCTATACAATCAAACTTTATTTACAGGTGTCAACCTTATGGCTATTGGCACGCTCCCAATCCTTATCCTGGGACACAACATGCACGATCGGAAAAGCAGTGAAAGAGAACCACCACTAACCTCCCGAGGAGAAAAGGAAACTCACACCTCAAGCAAGTCCCCAAAAGTAGCCAGGCGATATAGAAGAACCAAACATATCTGGTAGAGCCCACATCAATTATCACAAAGAGAACACTTTCACTGAATTGAATACCTCATTCTATAAGAAAGAAATATCTATCAATAGGAGTTTCGAGCAGATTTTGTAAGACCACTTCACACAAAGAGTGCAACATCGAAAAGTTCGACGTAGGATAAATCTTGAAGCTCAGGTTCTGACAATGGATGAATTAAGAATTTTGTGATGAAATAGAGAAAGAAAATGAATTGTTAAAATAGGAAAACGGAAAAAGTAGATGAACAGTTGCAGCCAATTTGCTCCAGCACTACTGCTGAAGAATCAGACGTGGATATAGATAAGGCACCTGTATAAAATTTCAACCCCAGGCAACAGAGGAGTATTTGAAGAATGTAGAAGAAAAATATTGTTTAATTTGTGTAGTTTCATTTGGGAAGGAACTATTGTACATAGGCATTGGTAAACCAAATTAAACAATTCGTTTAAATAAATGTTCATAAACGGAAAAGCCACATAAGGCCAGGGCATTCTATTATTATTTTATAGCCGTATTCTAAGAATATATTATTTGATTAAAACTATACTAATTATAGTTTCATTTCTAGTTCATTTAGGAAATTCTGTATCTTAAATAAAGCATTTCCATAACTTGTTTCATTTAACCTGGCAACGTTATCAAAAGCAGTCATTATCGTAGTGTAGTGAGGACTAGCTACTCTTCCATGACTGATTCCCACAACGTGGTAGATAATGAATGAGAGTCGGTTCCCGCACTGCGGGGCAGTTGAAAAGGGTTGGTTCCCGCAGTGTGGGAACCGATCCAAGGCACTGCGGGAAACGACCCCTTAAAGTCAGAATTCTCCCCCGCATATATTTCATCCCATAAAAGAGAAAGTACTAGAGATAGAAACTTAAGAATTACTACGATTATGCATCATACAGAGGTGAATACTCATGCCAAATTTTTTCAAGATACCTAACTTATTTTCCGAGTTAAAGCAAATTTTGCGCAAATTGCGGGAAGCGATCCTGGTCGACGCTAATTATTGGAGAGTATTTTCAGATTTTTGGCAATTTTGGAGAGAAATTTCAAAATCTTTGGAGAAATTGCCCTAAAAATTAAATATCTGTCAGACTGTATTTCATGGTTAATTCCACCTGCTTGTAGGTGGAATTTTTCTCAATTGAAAATAACATTCTGGCAAAATTAGTGGATTTTTAGCTATTTATTCCTATGTTACCAATAATTTTCAGTGGAAAATGAGTAAAATGTTGGTGGATCAGCCAAATTACTGGAAATTTATGGTAGGTTTTTTCAGCTTTTTCTAAAAGTCAGCGGAATTTTGTACAACAAATACAGACTGGAATATCTGGAGACTGATAGAGTGATTGTGAATTTCTGCATGCTTTGCAGACTGGAAGAAAACTATGTAAAAATCAGTTACATATTTCATAATATTCGAAAAAATTGAACTCTGTATGCTATACTGCCTATACAGGCTATAGCGTCAGACCGGGTGGACTTGCGCACTTCAACATTCCGGGTGAAGTTGCGCATCGGTAAGTGACGGTGAATGCGTGAAAATATTTCAAATCTGACAACACCATTGGAAAGAGCAGCTCTTAAACCCCCTATTCCATAAATTTCACGAAAATCGTAAGAGATTAAGTATAGATACTAAGTGTTCAAACAGAGACCTATGTTTTTTATAGCAAAATAATTATTTTGGACTAGAATCGTATCTCCGCGAACTATGCTGTAGTGTTGATAATTATGCTCATATTTGATTGCAATTTACGTTGGATACGCATAATTTACTGCAGATTAAGATGATTTTAATAATAATTATAAATTATTGAGATATAACCAATATACTAGATGCGCAAGAACACCCTGGGAATATTTTAATTCACGGGTGGACTTGCACACATTTATTAATAAACCTGTGATATTCCTCCCCGATACTCCTATATCACAGCAGCCTCACGGCAATTCCACTGCATTAATAAACCTGTGATATTCATCCCCGATACTCCTATATCACAGCAGCCTCACGGCAATTCCACTGCATTAATAAACCTGTGATATTCATCCCCGATACTCCTATATCACAGCAGCCTCACGGCAATTCCACTGCATTAATAAAGCTGTGATATTCATCCCCGATACTCCTATATCACAGCAGCCTCACGGCAATTCCATTGCAGCCTCGCCCTCACGGCAATTGCACAGCAGCCTCACGGCAATTGCACAGCAGCCTCACGGCAATAGCACAGCAGCCTCACGGCAATAGCACAGCAGCCTCACGGCAATAGCACAGCAGCCTCACGGCAATAGCACAGCAGCCTCACGGCAATAGCACAGCAGACTCACGGCAATTGCACAGCAGACTCACGGCAATTGCACAGCAGACTCACGGCAATTGCACAGCAGACTCACGGCAATTGCACAGCAGACTCACGGCAATTGCAAAGCAGACTCACGGCAATTGCACAGCAGACTCACGGCAATTGCACAGCAGCCTCACGGCAATTGCAAAGCAGCCTCACGGCAATTGCAAAGCAGACTCACGGCAATTGCACAGCAGACTCACGACTATTGCACAGCAGCAGACTCACGGCAATTGCACAGCTGACTCACGACAATTGCACAGCAGCAGACTCACGGCAATTGCACAGCAGCAGACTCACGGCAATTGCACAGCAGCAGACTCACGGCAATTCCACAGCAGCAGACTCACGGCAATTCCACAGCAGCAGACTCACGGCAATTCCACAGCAGCAGACTCACGGCAATTCCACAGCAGCAGACTCACGGCAATTCCACAGCAGCAGACTCACGGCAATTCCTCAGCAGCAGACTCACGGCAATTCCACAGCAGCAGACTCACGGCAATTCCACAGCAGCAGACTCACGGCGATTCCACAGCAGCAGACTCACGGCAATTCCACAGCAGCAGACTCACGGCAATTCCACAGCAGCAGACTCACGGCAATTCCACAGCAGCAGACTCACGGCAATTCCACAGCAGCAGACTCACGGCAATTCCACAGCAGCAGACTCACGGCAATTCCACAGCAGCATCACAGCAATTGCACAGCAGCCTCACAGCAATTGCACAGCAGCCTCACAGCAATTGCACAGCAGCTTCACTGCAAATGCACAGCAGACTCACGGCAATTGCACAGCAGACTCACGGCTATTGCACAGCAGCAGACTCACGGCAATTGCACAGCAGCAGACTCACGGCAATTGCACAGCAGCAGACTCACGGCAATTCCACAGCAGCAGACTCACGGCAATTCCACAGCAGCAGACTCACGGCAATTCCACAGCAGCAGACTCACGGCAATTCCACAGCAGCAGACTCACGGCAATTCCACAGCAGCAGACTCACGGCAATTCCACAGCAGCAGACTCACGGCAATTCCACAGCAGCCTCATGGCAATTCCACAGCAGACTCACGACAATTCCACAGCAGCCTCACGGCAATTCCACAGCAGCTTCACGGCAATAGCACAGCAGCCTCACGGCAATAGCACAGCAGCCTCACGGCAATAGCACAGCAGACTCACGGCAATTGCACAGCAGACTCACGGCAATTGCACAGCAGACTCACGGCAATTCCACAGCAGACTCACGGCAATTCCACAGCAGCCTCACGGCAATTGCACAGCAGCCTCATGGCAATTGCACAGCAGCCTCACAGCAATTGCACAGCAGCTTCACGGCAATTGCACAGCAGACTCGCGGCAATTGCACAGCAGACTCGCGGCAATTGCACAGCAGACTCACGGCAATTCCACAGAAGCCTCACGGCAATTGCACAGCAGACTCACGGCAATTGCACAGCAACCTCACAGCAATTGCACAGCAGCCTCACGGCAATTGCACAGCAGCCTCACGGCAATTGCACAGCAGCCTCACGGCAATTGCACAGCAGCCTCACGGCAATTGCACAGCAGCCTCACAGCAATTGCACAGCAGCCTCACAGCAATTGCACAGCAGCTTCACTGCAAATGCACAGCAGACTCACGGCAATTGCACAGCAGCCTCACGGCAATTGCACAGCAGCCTCACGGCAATTGCACAGCAGCCTCACGGCAATTGCACAGCAGCTTCACTGCAAATGCACAGCAGACTCACGGCAATTGCACAGCAGACTCACGGCAATTGCACAGCAGACTCACGGCAATTGCACAGCAGACTCACGGCAATTGCACAGCAGACTCACGGCAATTGCACAGCTGACTCACGACAATTGCACAGCAGCAGACTCACGGCAATTCCACAGCAGCAGACTCACGGCAATTCCACAGCAGCAGACTCACGGCAATTCCACAGCAGCAGACTCACGGCAATTCCACAGCAGCAGACTCACGGCAATTCCACAGCAGCAGACTCACGGCAATTCCACAGCAGCAGACTCACGGCAATTCCACAGCAGCAGACTCACGGCAATTCCACAGCAGCAGACTCACGGCAATTCCACAGCAGCAGACTCACGGCAATTCCACAGCAGCATCACAGCAATTGCACAGCAGCCTCACAGCAATTGCACAGCAGCTTCACTGCAAATGCACAGCAGACTCACGGCAATTGCACAGCAGCAGACTCACAGCAATTGCACAGCAGCAGACTCACGGCAATTGCACAGCAGCAGACTCACGGCAATTGCACAGCAGCAGACTCACGGCAATTCCACAGCAGCAGACTCACGGCAATTCCACAGCAGCAGACTCACGGCAATTCCACAGCAGCAGACTCACGGCAATTCCACAGCAGCAGACTCACGGCAATTCCACAGCAGCAGACTCACGGCAATTCCACAGCAGCAGACTCACGGCAATTCCACAGCAGCAGACTCACGGCAATTCCACAGCAGCAGACTCACGGCAATTCCACAGCAGCCTCATGGCAATTCCACAGCAGACTCACGACAATTCCACAGCAGCCTCACGGTAATTCCACAGCAGCCTCACAACAATTCCACAGCAGCTTCACGGCAATTCCACAGCAGCTTCACGGCAATAGCACAGCAGCCTCACGGCAATAGCACAGCAGCCTCACGGCAATAGCACAGCACACTCACGGCAATTGCACAGCAGACTCACGGCAATTGCACAGCAGACTCACGGCAATTGCACAGCAGACTCACGGCAATTGCACAGCAGACTCACGGCAATTGCACAGCAGACTCACGGCAATTGCAAAGCAGACTCACGGCAATTGCACAGCAGACTCACGGCAATTGCAAAGCAGACTCACGGCAATTGCAAAGCAGCCTCACGGCAATTCCACAGCAGACTCACGACAATTCCACAGCAGCCTCACGGTAATTCCACAGCAGCCTCACGGCAATTCCAACAGCAGCCTCACGGCAATTCCACAGCAGCTTCACGGCAATTGCACAGCAGACTCACGGCAATTGCACAGCAGACTCACGGCAATTGCACAGCAGATTGGGGCAGATTCACCGCAGTTGCTTAGCATATCGGGGTTAGATTTTCTATGCACAGTTTATACATAGGGTGAACTTGCGCACTGCGCAAGTACACCCGGTAAGTGCGCAAAATTCACCCGGTTTATCCCCACGATCTTTGCGCACAGTTTTTCAATGATAACTTTTTTTCTATTGAACTTAAAGAGTTGAAACTTGGTGTGCACCAAGGTCTTCCCTAAAAACTAAAAAAGTCAGCAATCTGATTTTTTAGTTTTTCCGTAAAATCAAAGTATGCGGAAAATGCACAAAGCTACCCAGTCCGACGCTACTGTGGGTACAACCTGCCAAAGATTCCAGTGTCAGTGTGAGGTACCATATGGCATACTAAATTATGTCTAGATACTAACATTTGATTCCAGTTCATTTAACTTGAATCATATTTATTTGTCTATGCACTTAGCACACGGTTATTATTGATGTAAAACTGCAGTCTGTATTCCGTACAACTACAAGTAGGTGTTAGCTAACTTAGTGAAGCCGCATAGTTAGCCTATTGTGGATTTTGTGATAAAAGCACTAGATTCGGCATAGTTGTAAACAAACATATTTTGAACAAATTTGGATATACGGCCACCTCAATTTTAACATATAATGACCGTGGCAGCCATTTTACAAAATGGCTGCCAATATGCTATAGTGAAGCTCTCAACACAGTTCTTATAAAGTATATTTATAATTAAAATTATTCTGAAATGATTTCATTTGTTTTTTAAGTGAAATAAAAAAACAATTTCAAATTTTATAAAACATATTTTACCATTATACTCCAGATATCAAAGAAAATGTAAAACCTATACGAAATTATGTACAAAATTAGATAAATTTCCTGAAATATCATACATTATTATTATTATTATTATTAGATATCAATCTGCTGTTTATAGGTATATAGAGCAATTCCTTCATTAAATATTCTAGCTACACTGTCCTGCAGTACACTCAAGTGCAACATTTCTGCATTTACACCTCTTAATGCAACCTTTTTTTTTACATCTACATGAAAGAAGTTTGTGGCAAGTGTGTGAAGCTTGTGGTAATTTTGTCCACTTTGGTTCATACACTCCCTCAACATTCTTGTTCCAGCCCCAACTGGTTGCTGGTGGCAGTTCTGATTCTGGAATTAAAATTTTACTATAAACATGTCTTTCCAGGTAGGTGGTTCTCTTCACATACTCTTCCAAAGAATCCTTGGTTGGAGGTATTAGTTTCACATAGTTCTTCTTGGAGAACAGTTTTTTACGTGCTTGTGCAAGTGCTGGTTCTATCATATAGGAGTAATGCAAATCTCAAAATAATGTTTTAGTCTTCTTCTGATACGTCAATAATTGGTTTGAAGGATAACATTAGAAGAGCTTCCGTCAACTTGGGCCTTACATTCTAAACAGCCCAGACAGACTTTTTCCTGTGACTTGAAATAGTGTCTCATCCTGTCAAGGAATGGAACATGGGAAGTGATTGTGTTATTTCTCGCAATTTGATTCCAGAGGGCCACTCGCAATGATAAAAACGGAAAGGTAGTTCCTGTATGACGATCCTCTCCACAACATCGGTGGAGGATCAACAACAACATCGATGGAGTGGAAAGCGAGTGGCCCTCACTTTTCACTCGCAATATCATGAGCTACCAAGTATCTGTACCCATTCCTAGCTCCAAATGAGATCCACAATTCACTGTCCAACAGCAAATTGTGTACAATAGAGATTCATTACTCTTCGGTGACCATGGCGAGCAACATGGAAAACATGAAGCAACATTCTTGTCTGGGCTTCCTCATGGGATCATGGTGATAAAGAACACTGATCTAAGAGAAAGAGGGGAAGATTGCTTAGGACATTATATTCATCATTGATAACAAGTTGTTTGTCTTCTGTGGCAGATAACATAAGTAAAGTGTCTGACAGGTACTTGAACAGTTGGCTCTTATTAGAATCTACTCTGGCATAATTAGAATTATGCCAGTTGTAGGGTATAGCTCCTTCTCTTACAACATTACTTCTTAGACCTTTCAACTTTTTG